>JAJAGP010000956.1:0-257474 GCA_025084515.1 Ancistrus triradiatus | reverse complement strand
TTTTTTCTTTCTTTCTTTTTCATTAATTTCTTTCTTTCTTTATTCAGCATTTCTTTCTTTCTTTCTTTTTTCTTTGTCTCTTTAGCATTACTTTCCTTCTTTCTTTCTTTTTTTCTTTAGCATTAATTTCTTTCCTTCTTTCTTTCTTTCTTTCTTTCTTTCTTTCTTTAGCATTAATTTTTCCTTCTTTCTTTCTTTCTTTCTTTCTTTAGCATTAATTTAATTTCTTTCTCTCTTTCTTTTGTGAATGAAACCCTTTGTTCAGATATTCATTCATCCTGTATCAATGTCTGTTCTTTCTTACATCTCTCTTTTTCTGCGGATCATCTGGGATTTCATTTGTACCGTTTAAACAGCTGGCATTTAAGAAGGTGGTTCAGTGGGCAGTACCCACAGCTGGTAATAGGAGTGCCAGAGGGACTGGGTGGGTTTTAGAGCATGGAGGTTGAGCTGAGGATCTGCCATCCTTCTGTTTAAAAAATGCCACACTCCGATTCTACCTAATGTCTTGTGCAGATGTGCATCTGGTCCTTCTGCACCACATCTAATCGCATGTTGATTCAAAAAGTAGTAATTCTTTTGCAAAAAAATATTTGTAGTATAGAAATGTGTGTGTGTGTTTGTGTGTGTGTGTGTGTGTGTGTGTGTGTGTGTGTGTGTGTGTGTGTGTGTGTGTGTGTGTGTTGCTGTAATCCGAGCTGAAGAATCTCTGGGGAACTAAGCTGAAGCCATTACACCCAGGATCTCATGTGGTGCCCACATCTGTCCCACTCTCTCTCTCTCTCTCTCTCTCTCTCTCTCTATCTCTCTCTCTCACACACACACACACACACACACACACACACACACACACACACACACAGATGGACACACATGCAAACATGTGCTTACACTCAAACATGCAAGCATCCAGACATGTCACAGACACACACACACACACACACACATGCACTATGTCTTGCCTGTCTGTTTCCCTTAGACAGAAATGTCACTCAAACTGGTCACCTGTTTGTCAGAATGATTCCTGACCCTCCTCGAGTCGAATCTGAGTCATTTACATCAGCAGGATCCCCTTTCGCTGGATGTATTTTTTTGCACTTTATTATGTACACCCGTTCAACTGCTCGTTAAGCCAATTATCTAATCAGCCAATCACATGGTGGCAACTCAGTGCATTTATTCATGACGAACTGCTGAATCAAACCGAGCATTAGAATGGGGAAGAAAGGTGATTTAAGTGACTTTGAACATGGCGTGGTTGCAGATCTGAGTATTTCAGAAACTGCTGATCTACTGGGATTTTCACACACAACGCCATCTCTAGGTTTACCAGAGAATGGTCTGAAACAGAAAATATCCAGTGAGGATATTTCTTAGTTACTAAGAAATAGTTACTAAACTATAACTCTTAGTTATAGTTCTGAAACTTTTTTTCTAGGAAGGTATGGATTGTAGTAATGGAGATAAAGGATAAGAATGCATATAGATCCACCACTCTCCTGGGTCCCATCCTCAGTACTCTCTTATTTGACATCACTTCTGTCTGAGCCTAAAAACGATCGTCTGTCCAGACAGTTTCACAATTTTCACCGTCTGTGAGGTTTCCCCCTGCATACCTGTCTGCTCACCCCTGCTGCCCCACCACCACTACCTGTCTGAGGTTCACGTTGCCTCACATGGGGCTCTTCAAACTCTGTTCCTGTTGATAAACCTCCCCCGTTTACATTAGAGCAGGAGCTACACGTCTGATACTCCAACGACCACCAGCTCACATAAAGGTTTTTCAAAATATTCACTAACAAACTTTCAGGCAACAGTCAAAATGGTTATGTTATCTGCCTATCACCCCACAGCTCCAGGGATTTGCATGTTCTCCTCTGGTATCCTCTGGACACCTCTGGAGTCATGCATAAGGCCAGTCAGAATCTCTAAAGTGTCCTAAAGTTAATAAACATCCATTCCTGCATTTCAGGCCAGCATCACATTGCAAAAAAAAGCTGAGATTGATCAAGAGCCCTGTCCCGACCCCATACCATGACAGAGCCTGGCTTTTGGACTTGTTCCTCATAACAGTCTGAATGGTCCTTTTCTTTTTGTCCCCCCGTTCCCACTGTGTGATAGTCCATCCCAGATGCCTCAGAGCTCAGAGAAGGACATGGTTATAACATAAGGCTTCTTTTTTAGCACTGTAACGTTTTAAGTGGTATCTGTGAATGTAACTCTGTATTGTAGAGCTTGATAAAGGTTTGATAAAGGAATCCCTTGTCCATGTGGTTCTATCAGCTATTGATGAATGATGGTTCTTGATGCAGTGCCGTCTGAGGGAGCGAAGATCACCCCTCTTCAGTTTAGGTTGTTAGGAAATTCCTCCAGATTCCTTGAATGGTTTAATGATATTATGCTCTGTAGAGGGAGGAATATATAAATCCCTTCCAGCCTTTCTTTGAGGAACATTGCTTTTAAACATTTCAATCATTTTCTTACACATTTGTTGATAAACTGGAGATCCTCTGATCATCTTTACTCCTCAAAGACACAGCGTTTCCTGGATGCTGCTTTTACTAAATCATGGTTATAATCACCTGATTGACATCATATCATTATTTTAAAAAGCCCAGTTTTTTTTAATGTGTTGCAGGTCTGAAATGCAGGTACGGATGTTTATTAATAAAAAAAACTGAAATATGTTAGGTTCATACTGTCTGCAATTAAATAAAAGTTAAAGGAAATGTAAGAAACACTTTGTGTTTTTTATTTGCATTTTCCATATCGTCCCAACTTTTTCTGATTTGGGGTTGTACTATATTTACAACTGACAAAGATAAAATAACAAGCTGAACCCATTTCTCAGGTCAGCATGATAGTGGATGTCCATATTGTCCACCCAAGCTCCTCCCTTCTATATCCTAATTTCCATATTAATACACACTCTGTTCTCAAATATCCTCCCTTATGATGTGCATATTGCATTTGCATATCCATTACATTCCTCTGCCCTGACTGGGGCTTGACATGGATGGTATTTAAGGTTGCATGTAGATTTCATTGCATAGTAATGAACAAATAACCAGGTAAGGTCATATAAAGAAAGTTAATATTATTATCACTAAAAATCCTTTCGATTCCTGTGTCTGAACTGCACCAGATAGATTATGATGGATTATTATTGGAGTAAATCAGTTATTGATCTGTATCAGAGTCTCAGATCAGAGATGATACGATAAGGATTAAGACAAGAGGCAGAAATCAGGATGAGGATCAGAACACGTCCAGGCGATTCCCGTATGAGGAGACTCTCATAGCAGGAAAAAACACAGCGCCTGAACTTTCACCTTTCACCTTTCCCCCCTGCGCCGGCTGGACCGACGGGCAGATTGCGAAAAATCAATCCCCCCGATCGATACGCGAGACAAAAAAAAATCTTGTCGCTAACTGGGTAATCGCTCCTGAGACTGATATCAGGTCTCACAGAATAAAAGAGCAAAAGGAAGGAAATATTTATGACGGATGAATTAAATTTCGTTTTTGTATCGTCGATACGTCCCTGTCGTTTCAGACTGTCGGGTTCGGGAGCCATTTTGTTGAGGTGTGTGTGAGCGCCACTGTGAAATGGAGTCGTGTGGATGAACGGATCGCCAGTCTGCACAGGGACTGGGGAGGAAAACATGCATCTGAAGTTCAATGCTAGGCAGAAAAAGGAGTTTTGGCTTTGATTTGCTTATTGGCCACAAATCTCAGATTTAGGTAGAAATTTGGAGAAAGATTTAAATCAGTTAATGAAATTAGACCACAAATTATTAGTTAACCTGCTTTAGCTTCCCTGAGCAGGATGTTTAACTCTTTAACTCTTTGACCGAAATGGACGTTGGCCAGACATTACGATAGTCACAGTCTTTTTATGCTACTGTAATATAAACATAAGGAGTATTTTCACAAGAAAACCCAGAGCACAGAGAAACGCTCAGTTTAAAGCAAAGAAGGCTGAATATCCGGAGCAACTCCACTATCTGTAGCTCACATTTTTGTCTCGATTAAGTCCATTTATAAGCAGCTTACATATAGGAATTCGTAACATCTACGATAAATAGCAGCAAGGCTGTCAGAATCATGCACTGTAACGTTACCTACATAACTGAATTGCAAACGTCATTTAGTCTTCAACACACTACGTATGAACAGGTTAACAATACAGAAAGATAAAGCCGGGGTTAGATTGTGTGAGTTCAGCGCTCTTATAAGTTTATTACAGGTATGAGTGTATGAAATGATTAAAATCAAGTCTCAGGTGAGTTGTGTAAGAAGGGAGATAAAGTCGGTCCTTGTTTCGGTCTTGATTAACCTTATACACCGGAAACACATTCTGTGCTCTGACACAAAACCCCTCATTCAGTCATATGTTATGTTTGCGTTTTACCACCGCAACCACATTATTGTTTGCTTTATTAATTGAGCAGCAGCAGCATCGTCCCGCTCTGAGATTTAATCCAACCTTTCTGACAGGGCCAGAACTTTGCCATCAGTTTTTAATAACAAGAGGTCTTTCTTTCTCTGTCTTCATTCACTTTTTAAGCAGCCTCAATAAGTACGATCTGTTCCTTTTGTTATTAAGAGTTGCCAGATTCAACAAGAGGAAAAGCACAAAAGAAGTGAATTGTCTTCCAAAACAAAAGCCCAATGTGAGAGAGAGAGACCATTTGGACCACTTGGACAGTTAATAAAATAATAATAAATATATTTTCCTTTTAATTCAGAGGCAACCAACTTGCAGGAATATTGGAGAGAGAGTCAGATTTTAGGAAATCTTTAAGTCTGAATCTTAAAGATTCTTTAAGATTCAGACTCTTTAAATTCTGTAAAACACAGAAAAATAAACCTAAAGTTGCTTAGAATAAGCAGACCTATCAACCGTGACACGAATGACAGGCTTCTGCTCTTAAATTCCAACCTCTACTTGTGGATCCACAACATTGATTGGCTGTTTATGGGCTGTTTATGTCTGTAGTTAAAACTTAAGCAATCAGGGTACTTAGGACAAGCAGGCGCCCTGATACACACTTGAGTTAATCAGCTAGGGCTCTGGGGTCTTTCTTAAGGGCCCGACAGTGGCTGTGGGTTGAGCAGGGGTTGGAACTTACAACCTTCTAACCAGTAGTCCAGTGTGTTAATAGCAAAACTTCTTGTCGCCCTATTTAATCCATTTAAAATTATAGATTATTGACTAATAAGGGCACAATAATAAGCTGAGGAAAGTTTTCCACCAGGTTTTGATGTCTGACCGTGGACTCAGAGTTCGGCCCCCGGTGCAGATCCATTATTTAGCGATTGAGAGTCTAGCCACTGTCTGAAAGCTCTCCACGGAAGGTCAAAGTGTGGAAAAAACAAACGCGTGTTTAAATTTGCTCGGAAAGTGCATCTCTGTGCCTCGTTCTGATGTCATGCATCTTAATTACGGGGATGCAGGGGTCGGAACCTGCGCCATGTTATCTCTATCCGCTTGATCTAATGAACACACTCTCGGGTCTCTTTCGCCTGCGCGTCTGCAGATTAGCATCTGCCCCCCCCCCAACGCCTCCTGCCCGAACGCCACTCAAAAAGCTCCAGTTTCAAGTTTCTGCCACTTTTACTGAGAGAGCTTGCATTAATTTGGCCAGAAATGAAATAAGCAGTAATCAGATTCCACAACACACATTCCCCTGCTTTTAAACACGGCCAGGGCAGCAGGTGCACGGCTTTCGGCTTTTTTTTTTCTGCACAGAAAAATGGGAGGAAAAGTGCATTATTACTGGAGGAAATGTCTGAATGTCTGAAATCTATAGATTTTTAAAGTCATAGCGAGTCAGAGATTCCCAAAATCTATTTCTTTTATTGCGTTACGGCCGCATCCGAAATGTACAAGAGATAAGTTTTTTATAAGAATCTATTCTAACAAGTTAAAACCATCCACAGAAGAAGATTGGGGTAAAATCAGGAGAAAAGAGAAAATAAAACTTTTATTGCAGCCTATCCTTTAGCTGACTAATACCATAATTTGGGAGCATGTACGTCGTCAATAACAGAGTTTCGTAACTTAATATTTGTGTCTACATGATACACTTTGAGAGACTTTTCAAGAAAAGTCGCTAGAGTATAACTAGGAAATAATTTGTGTCTGAAGAACTTACCAACCCCCAAACTTAGCTCAGACCACAGTCGTTTCTTTATGGCCTGTTTAAGTCCGAAATCATGGGATCAAGTTTATATTATTAAGTACACTTCAAGTGCTTAAAGTAAAGTTTAAGTCAATTTTCGTGTTTGGTTTTTAGACAGTTTTTCATTGTGTGGCCAGAGCTTTATATGTTATAATAAGTATTTTGTAATCAATGCGGAATTTAACTGGTGACCAGACAACAAAACCGAACTGATATAATAAAATTTTTATTCAAATCTATTTATTTATTTATAGATTTACTAGAGAATCCAGTACGTAAAGTGTTACAGTAATCCAACCTCAAGGTTATAAATGCATGAACCAGTTTCTCAGCAGCTATAAAAAAGGATATTTCTGAGTTTCTGAGCAATTGAAATGTACATCCAGTTTCCTTACTGCACCACAACAACCATGAAAACATTGGTTTAGTAACCCTAATAAGTGCAAAATGGAGAAAAGCATCAAACAACCACAAAGGAGGGGCTCAAAAGGTCGTGCGATAAAAAGAAAATACTTCACCAAGATGCAGAGATATTGGCACTAGATATGCACTATATATGTTTCCTAGGGTATTCACAAATATAAAAGGTTGAATATAAATGAATAATTTTTCATATTTGTATTTTGTTTAGGTTCTGTCATTTGTCATGTCTAACTTATTTCACAATGTAGAGTGGAGGAAGCAATTTGAGACGGAGCCATTGGACTAGAGGATGTGATAGCCAAGTTAAAAGAAAAGCTGCACATGTTGCCGTTTAATCAAAAATAGAAATAACTCTATTATTATAATGAAGTTTAATCACAACATTGATTTTAATTTCTAAGGTTGTTATATGTGTTCATGTTATATGTGTAATGATTTCAATGCCTTTTTTGAGGTAGGTACTTACCCAGCATCCAAGTTAACTATCATTTGATATGCAGGCTATCATTTAAAGCACGTTTAATTTTAGACTTAAACTTCTTAACTCTAAATCTTACAAGCTCTTGAATCTCCGGGGCACTTGCCAGCGTGGCGAAGCCTTCAGAGGAGGAAAAAAAGAATGAAATCAGACACGCCGGCTAATTTCTCGGCCTCGATCAGCCCGAGGAGGAGGAAAAATGCGCCAGCTGTTCCCAGAACAGTAGCGGATCGATGGGGGCAGCAGGAGAGGGATTTAGAGGGGCCACGATGCCAGGCGGTGCCAGCGGGATTGGGGGTGGGGGTGGGGGCAGACAAGAAAGCACCATGAGAGAGAGAGAGAGAGAGAGAGAAAGAGAGAGAGAGAAAATGTAAAAATAAGAGATAGAGACAGAGAGCAGGTGAACAAAAGAAGAAGGATGCACAGGAAGACAAAAGGAAAGCCTAATTATTTAGCGAAGTGTGTACAAAAAGAATATAAACCCTTTTCATTTTAGATGTACATATAACAGGCATCTAGGTACGTCTTTGCGTTATGCATTATCGTTAAATAGCAAAGTCAGACAGATTGTGTACAAATGGAGGAAATTCAGGCTATTGTTTCTGCCTAGGAGTGGTAGACCAAGAAAGATGACTCCAAGAGAAAGGCGCGTACAAGAACACAAAGGAGCCCAGGGTAACTTCTAAGCAACTAAAGGTCTCTTTTACAGTCGTATGAAAAAGTTTGGGCACCCCTGATAATTTTCATGATTTTAAATCATTGGTTGTTCAGATCAGCAACTTGAGTTAAATATATCATATAGCAGATGAACACAGTGATATTTGAGAAGTGAAATGAAGTTTATAGGATTTACAGAAAGTGTGCAGTAATTATTCAAACAAAATTAGGCAGGTGCATGCAAATTTGGGCACCCCAACGAAAAATGACATCAATATTAGTAGAGTCCTCCTTTTGTATAAATAACAGCCGCTAAACCTTCCTTCCTACAGCTTGCCCAGTCTGGATTCTGGTTGAAGGTGCTTTGGACCATGTTCTTTAGAAACATCTCCAGTTCAGTCCGGTTTGATGGTTTCCGAGCAATGGACAGCCCCTTTTTCAGTAATATTCATGTCTGGGGACTGAGAATGGCCATTCCAGAACATTGTACTGGTTCCTCTGCATGAATGCCTTAGTAGATTTTGAGCAGGGTTTGGGGTGGTCATTGGCCTCGGTGCAACTTTGTCACTGATTCTTGAACATTGTTCTCAAGAATCTGGAGATATTAACTGGAATCCATGCGACCCTCAACTTTAACTGGGGAAAATTAACTGGAATCATCGAGACCCTCAACTTTAACTTTATAACAAGATTCCTAGTACCTGCACTGGCCACACAGTCCCCACAGCATGATGGAACCGCCACCAAATTTTACTGTGGGTAGCAAGTGTTTGTCTTGGGATGCTGTGTTTCCTTTTTCCGCTCCTTGTTATGTCCAAAATAAACTCAAGTTAAGTTTCATCAGTACAGAGCACTTTATTCCAAAAAATGAAGCTGGATTGTCCCAAATGTGCTGTAGCACACCTCAAGTGACTCTGTTTGTGGCGTTTGTCCTGCAGAAAAGGCTTCTTTCTGCAATTACTCTCCATCTCGACTACAGCCTCTCCTTGTGCAAAGTGCGCTGTATAGTTGAAACGATGAACAGTGACACCCATCTGCAGCAAGATGAGGTTGTAGGTCTTTTGGAGGTGGTCTGTGGCTTGACTATGACTGTTCTAACCATCCTTCTCCTCTGCCCTATCTGAATTTTTCTTGGTCTGCCACTTCGGGAGTTCCTTAACTAGAACTGTGCCTGTGGTCTTCCATTGCCTCACTATGTTCCTCACAGTGGAAACTGACAGCTGAAATCTCTGAGAGAGCTTTTCCCTTTCCCTGAACCATGATGTTGAACAACCTTTGTTTTCAGGCCATTTGAGAGTTGTTTTGAGGCTCCCATATTGCCACTCTTCAGAGAAGATGCAAAGAGGAGAAAAACTTCCAATTGGCCACCTTAACCCTTTATCATAGTTGGACTCACTTGTGTATGTAGATCAAGGGTCAGTGAGCTTACAAAACATATTTTGTGTTCCAATAATTAGTGCTAAAGGTATTCAAATGACAAGGGTGCCCAAATTTATGCACCTGCCTAATTTTGTTTGAATAATTACTGCACACTTTCTGTAAAACCTATAAACTTAATTTCACTTCTCAAATATCACGGTGTTCATCTGCTATATGATATATTTACCTGAAATTGCTGAGCTGGACAAAAACCAATGATTTATAAAGAAAAATCATGAAAATTATCAGGGGTGCCCAAACTTTTTCATACGACTGTACATTGGTTAATGTTAATGTTTCATGAGTCCACCACTGCCTCTCTTAAAAAAACACCATTGGAAAGAACTGTTGGAAAAAACATTTTGTGGATGGATGAGACCAAAACAGGAACTTCTATCTAAAAAAAAAGGAAACTCTTGCCGGATTCCAGCATAAGGAATCTTATCCCAACTGTGAAGCATGTTGGTGGTAGTAGCATGTTTTTTTGCTCTTTTTGGCTGTGTCTGGGCCAGGATGGCTTGAGATCAAAATAAAATACGGCTCATACGTCACAAAACTATAAAGCATGCATGCTTTTGGGGAGGTTTTACATTGGTTTACTGAGTCAAAATCTTAGTTAACTTTGACATTCACACTCTTAATAGCTGATACTCCAGTTCTTAGTGATCCCCCAATTCAATCTAGTGAGGGGGGGGGGTACAAAAAATTCTTAGTGACAAGAGTAACGGACGAGGGTGCCAATTCAATCCAAATCCGCACAACTTGGACTGTGCAGTCTGACCTTTGTGGAGTTGGCATGATGTTGGGCCTCATGTCTCTCCTCGTGCCTCGTCCCGATGTTCAATGGGGGGGGGGTGGCTTTACTAACCTGGGTTTAACTACCATGTACTAACTTTTACAACTCTTTACCGGGTACTCTGAATTCTTCCTCATGCCTTTCCTCCATAATTCAAATATGTTATCGATCGCTCTAACTCAAGGCATCAAGCTTTTACAAAACAGTCAAAAAAATGAATGAATTATATTCATTTATTTATTAAAAAATAATTCATAAATACTGTATTAACCCATGAAGGTCCTCACCCAGAAAAAAATCCAATGGAAAAAATGTAAATTTCTTTGTATATTTTTATTTGTTTGGGGCAATACATTTAAAAATGAAGGTTATTTTTTCTGAATTATTATAGCACAAGTGAACAGAACAAAAAAATGAAAAATAACATGCAATAACATGCAAACTGTGTTAATTTTTATTGGACTATTTAAACAGATTTACTTATCTATGTGTTGGGTCAGCATGCATAGCAGTTTGCTGGGCAGCACTTGTTGGTTTCACAGCAAAGGAAGGGCAAAGATCTGAAAACTATAATTGTTGATAAAAATATGCTACGTTCATAAATTCCACCATCTGTGAGTGAATTACTTGTGCATTTACTTTGTACTATAGATGAGAACTGAAAAAGCATGAAACTTGAAAACGAAAAAGAGCATGATATGGAAAGACACGCAACCTTTAGTGGATGTTTTTAGATTATTAGCATGCCCTCTACTGATTGGTATAATTTTGAGGTGGAAAAAATTGCACCTGAAATGTCTTACTTCTGTTTATCGAGTCATGTTTGGTGTGTAATGACCGCTTAGAACAGTTTTTTATAGAGCTTCATATGTTACAAAGAAAGTAATGTGGAAATAAAACTGATAACCAGTGTAGACAATCAGAACAGGACTGATGATACAATTTTCTAGAATCTAGTTTGCCGCTCTATTCTGAACTATTAAAGCTTATATATATATATATATATATATATATATATATATATATATATATATATATATTTAATAGCGCATCCAGTAAGTAAAGCTTAACAGCAATCCAACCTTGAGGTTATAAATGTATGAACCAGTCTCTCAGCATCTAGAAAAGAGAGGAAATTTCTCAAAAGTGTAGCAATATTACATAACTGAAAAAAGTGATTTTAGTGATGCTGCTAATGTGCACACCAAATTAGAGATGTGAATGTTCAATGCAGCTCCAGTATGAGGCTGAGAATGTTATGAAACCACAACCTTTTCTCTTTCTGCTTCTCTGAAGAAGCAGAAGTATTCTCACCAAGGTTATGCCAACCTCACCAAATTGGCCTACCATTTGAGTCATTATTCTTCTTTGGACCCCTATATTTGACCCAAAAACAAGAAGGAATGGGAGTTTAATTGGATTATATATCAAATGGTTGCAATTAAAACTATGAGCGGGAGTCCCGTCTCCCAACCTTGAATGCAACTTAAAATCCTGTTAAATTCTTTATGAATTTGTAGTCGATAGACCACGTTGGTTGCACACACGATGTGTTTACTGGAAGTACAAAAAGAATGAAAGCACTGGAGGATGCCAGGCTGGAGAGAAATGGAGGGAGGTTTGGCTGGATGAGCTTCATTCGAGTTGCCCTTCACTTCATCATAAGCCGAGGTTCACGGCTTCCCTCTCCCTCCATCTCTCTCTGCCAGAGCTGAAGATGAGGCTCACCTATGGCCTCGGCGTTGACTGCTATCGCTCCATCCATCCATCATCAGACAGGCCGCCTCCCTCCCTCTCCCGTCCCGCAGCCAACCAGTGCTGCCTATTGATTTATCGATTGCCGTCTGCCCATGCAGACTTGGAGCTCGGTGCGCTCTGCCTGCCTGCCTGGCTGCATAGATTTTTCTCCCCAGATATTCTCTGTGTCTTCTTTCCTCTCCTCCCTTTTTTTCTCCCCGTTGCCTCTCCTCGTCTCCCAGCTGGGGAAACCTAGTGGACCCGAGGTAGGTTTAGAGTGGGCCGGAGCTCAGTTTATCTCCAAAAATCATCCTCGTCCTCCTTTTTTTATATTCGGAAGCAAAGCTCGTGATTTTGATAGCTCTTGAGCGAGTGGAAGATGCTTGCTTTTGATTATCCTTTATTTTATCTTAATATTTAGATAGAGTTTAATTTTCATCAAGTTTTTCCTCTATGCACAAAGCATGAATAGAAAACAGACGTCTCTTGCTTTTCATGGCAGTTTTTGTTTGGGTTCACCTGAAAACTGAAGACGCATGAGCATGATGTGGCTCAAAAGTGACCGATTTATCCTAGTGGACGTCCTGGAAAGTCCATCTAGGTACAATCACTTAAGTAAAAAAAATGTGGCTATTTATTTAAAGAAACACGGACACTGAAGAACATTCAAAATTTCACACTGATACTAACTAACTGAACACCAACATGAAATGCTGTGCCAATGTGCCATCCAGAGTCAGGGTCCTCTGATGTGGTCTGGGTAAAAATATGAAGACTGGAGATGGCACTGGAAGAAGAGATCAGAGACAAGACAGAATATGTACAGTGGGGCAAAAAAGTATTTAGTCAACCACTGATTGTGCAAGTTTTCCTACTTAGAAAGATGAGAGAGGTTGAAGTGTACCTATGATGTCATTTTCATCATAGGTACACTTCAACTATGAGAGGCAAAATGAGAAAAAAAATCCAGGAAATCACATTGTAGTATTTTTAAAGGATTTAATTGTAAATCATGGTGGAAAATAAGTGTTTGGTCTTTAACAAAAGTTCAACTCAATACTTTCACATTTTGTCAGTTAGTTGAAGTGTATCTATGATGAAAATGACATCATAGGTACACTTCAACCTCTCTCATCTTTCTAAGTAGGAGAACTTGCACAATCAGTGACTGACTAAATACTTTTTTGCCCCACTGTGGTTAGTGGTGTTAAGAACACAGTCTATTAACAGAACACGGTTGTTCCAAGTGTAGCAGAGACTCCGGCAGCCGGAGTATATATAAATATATAGAAAGAAAAGAACCAGACAGGACCACATAAGACATGAGCAACCCACCTTCCTAGCAATCAACAAACCTGAGTGTCACAAGAGTCTCTTGAGTCAAGTGGTCCCAGATCATCACAAAACTCTTTGATGCACAACTCAAGGTCAAAGATGACGCCAGATTCCAGCCCCCAGAACCAGAGCCACCCAGAACCTTAGCCTAAAGTCTAAATCTATCAAAAGCCTGTGTAAATTAGTGAGTTGTTAGAGTAGGCTTGGAAATTTGGAGAGTTTCTATATCTAAAGTGGGGAGTGTTTTCCATATCTGGGGGACATGTATAAGAAAGTCTTTCTCCCTGTTGTGACTTTTTTACTTCTAGAAATCCTGCACCTTGTGAATGAAGTAGATTGTAATTGTAAGACTCTAAGAGTTCACCCCGATACTGTGGGGCCAGTCCATGCAGAGCTTTATATGTTACAATAAGTATTTTGCAATCAAAATGGAATATAAGTGTAGAGATGAGTTCTAGTTAGCACTCAAACTGCTGCATACTGAACTAATTGAAGTTTATTTATATATAGATAACTAAAACATGAAGTAAGTACATCCAACCTCAAGGTTATAAATGCATGAACCAGTTTCTCAGCATCTATAAAAGAGAGGATATTTCTGACTTTCTGAGCATTATTACGTACCTGAAAGAAAGCAATTCTAGTGATGTTGTTAACATGTGCATCAAAGGAGAGATCTGAATTAATTGTGATGTCAATGTTTTTTACAGATAGACTGGGCTTTACTGAACAGCCATCCAGATTTAGGGTAGGTCTAATAAAACCTCATGAAATCCACCTCAATTTTGCTGATTGTAAGGCTGTTATCTGGTTTCGTTGATATGTACAGCTGCGTATCATCTGCATAGCAGTGAAAACTAATGTCATTTTTATGAATTATTGAGTTGAGTGTTAGCACGTACAGACGAAATAATGGCTGGCCTATTTATACACAGTTTTGGACAAAATATTTGAAGGCTCAAATCTATATATATTAAGCACAAAGATAACCTCAACCTCTGTGTAGTCTTTTATTTTTTAGCTTTCTACATTTATAGCTGGAGGAATAATCGAAATCTATTTTAGGCTTTCCTTTTATGAGGTCATATTTGTTTCCAGCCTTATGCCAGTTGATGCCAAGCATCTGGACTCACAGCATCTGGAGATGGAGGAAAAAAACATCTTAGTATCACCTAATAACATACAGTGCAGATGTGTGTGTGTGTGTGTGTTTGTGTTTGTGTTTGTTTAGAATTACTTAGGCCTTCCAAACACAGACATGCATGCACACACACACAGATTTGCACATAGACAGAGCCGCTTGCACAGACATGAACACACACACACATACACACACACACACACACACATACACACTGTGTCAGCAGGTCCAGAAAATTGGATCACAAGGTCGGATCGGTGGCTGCCTCTGGCCTCGCTGACGGCAAGACCAATCGATCGATACACTCCGTCACACACAGCGGCTGTTTTGGTGGAAATGAACCCCTTCAGAGCGTCACACATGCATACACACTATCCCCCCCTACACACACTTCTCCATCCTTCTCAAATGGGCTTTATGAAACAAGGTTCCTCTATTTATTTCTCCTGTATTAAATTCCTGTATTTAATATATATGGGACACTGTCAAATTCAAAACACACCAAATGACCAACTCAACAAACGTTTCAAAAAAAGTTGTGAAACTAAACCATGTACAACTTTGTAACATCTCCGTTCCTACTTCCAACACTTAAAAGACATTTTCTTACCAAAGATACCAAGTGATTTAGTGTTTCAGGTGTTATTTTGTTCCAGTCTTCCTGAAAACATGTCTTAAGGTGTGGAACAGTACAGGATCTTATTTGTTGTTGTGTTTTTTGTCTCTAAATTCTCCACCCATTCTCTACTGAACACAGATCAGACGGGTCAGTCCAGTACCTGTACCCTCTTCTTCCACAGCCATGTTTTTGTAATCTGTGCAGCATGTGGTTTTCTTTTGTGTTTTGTCTTGTTGATAAATGCATGGATGTCCCTGATAAAGATGTCGTCTTGGAGGCAGCTTATGTTGCTCTAAAATCTCAGTGTACTTTTCTGCATTAATGCTGCATCACAGAAGTGGAAATGACCTTTACCAAGAGCCCTGACCCGACCCCATACCATGACAGAGCCTGGCTTTTGAACTTGTTCCTCATAACAGTCTGGGTCCAAAAAAAAAGATCTGTTATACTGGTGGGTCTGGGCACAATCCCCGTTCCCACTGTATGATGGTTCATCCCAGATACCTCCGAGCTCAGAGACGCCGATACCCCTTCTGGACATGGTTATAACATAAGGCTTCTTTTTAGCACAGTAACGTTTTAAGTGGTATTTGTGAATGTAACTCTGTATTGTAGAGCTTGATAAAGGTTTGATAAAGGCAATCCCTTGCCCATGTGGTTCTATTAGCTATTGATGAATGACGGCTCTTGATGCAGTGCCGTCTGAGGGAGCGGAGATCAGGCATTTTAGGAAATTCCTCCAGATTCTGAATCGTTTAATGATATTATGCTCTGTAGAGGGAGAAATACATAAATCCCTTCCAGTCTTTCTTTGAGGAACATTGTTTTTAAACATTTCAATCATTTTCTTACATATCCACACATTCTTTTTGGGGACAGGTCAGGATTTCAGACAGGCCAGTCCAATAGCCATACCCTATACTTCAACAGCCATGCCTTTGTCATATGTGCAGCATGTGTTCTTGTTTTGTGTTTTGTCTTGTTGAAAAATGCATAGACTCCTCAAAGACTCGGGATTCTTTGTCTAATTTAAGATTGGTGTCTAACGGGATTTCTACAGTTTATTAAAATTTTAAATATAGAATAAACTGCTTGTTTGGTTAATGTAAAAGATATATGCTGAAAAAAGCCAGAACTGTATGAATTCACCATAATAAAGTCTTTAAATATTCAGTCTACAATAACAAAGTTCTCGGCAATTAAAGTTACAAAGGTAGGTGTGAGTTACTCTCTGTCAAACTTCTCAGAAATCCCTCTTTTTTGTCTCCTAAATGCCTCTTTTCCAAATGACCTCACCTCTTGGTGTTCATTTGACTCTAATTGCTTTTAAAATGCCCCCATCCCTCCCTTCGACCCCACCCCATCCTAACCACTTCAGACTTTTTACCTAATGGTTCCATCACCGAAATCTAATATCACTAAACTTTAAACTTATTCTGATTACGCTTCAGGGAAAGGAGAAAAGTAAAGGTTCAGCAGGAAAATGTACATATTCCCTATGATTTTGGCCGATTTTCTGCTTTTTTTTTTGTAAAACTGTGGGACGGCTTTAGAGAGGGAAGAATTGATTTTTTAGAGCTTTTTTGTGCATTAGCTTTTAAGTTTTTGAAACGTTATTTGCCGAGGCCATTTGTGATCAATAAGCAAAGCCCCAATATATATCTCTGATGCAATAAGGCAAAGAGGCATACAAGGAGAGAGCTTCATCATCATCCGATCGTCCAAACACACGAGTTTGGCTTCTACGTGATGTTTTTGACCCGATTTTAAAAGCTGCTTTACGTGAAGCATGTATTTTTAAAAAGCACAAACACATTCACTTAGAAACTTCCCGTTCCTTTAAAAGTGTGAACTTTTCTCGAGCAATCACTGTGACTAAACATTTGCGGTAACTGTTGATCGGTCCAGCACATCTGCTTGGAGGAATTTGATCCCTTTATTTCTCCATACAGAACAGCTTCAGCTCTGGGGTGTTGGTTCTCACCTCAAGTCCGTCCACAACATTTCTATTCTATTGACTTCCAAAACATTAGCTTTATTCTTCTTTGTCAGTTCTTTGTGTGTTAAAAGTCGTTCTCTTGCTGCATGACCCAGTCTTCTTGAGTTTCGGTTCATTTTCCTTCTAAATTTGCTGCTATAAATTCAGAATTCATTGTTCCATCAATGAAGGCAAGCGAAACAGCAAATGATACTACCACCACCATGTTTCACAGATGGGATAAGGTTCATGGAAGATCAGACTCTGCTAGATCGCCAGTTCTTTAAATACAACAGGGCGTCTGGTCAGACTGGTCAGATTGAATTTCACCTTCAGATTAACTGATGACCCTAGGGGTTCATATACTTTTGACACTCATAGACGTGTAATATTGGATCATTTTACTCAGGAAATAAAGGACCAAATATAATAGTTTTATCTAATTTTTTTAATCGGGTTCTCTGTATCAACTTTTAGGACTGGTGTGAAAACCTGATAATGTTTCAGTTCATATTTGTGCAGAAATTCTAAAGGCTTAACAAACTTTCAAGCACCGGTGTACATGCTAATTAAAATAACCAATAACCAAGTAACCTTTTTAAGATCTTTTTACCACATCCTGATCCTGAATTGGATGATATGCAATAAGGTAAAAATCCAGGTCAGCACACAGTGTTAAGTCGTCCAACTCGCCTGAATACTACCACCTGCAAAACCTCGTTTTCTCCTAATCCATCTTTTCACAACATGGCTTTTTCTGGGATGTCCTTGCTTGTGTCCATGTCGGACCACACTGTGCCAGCTCCCTTTAAGAAGTTTTACTTTTGGAAGCTTCAATTTTTCACGTTCTCATTGTGATTCTCATGCCTATTTTGTGTTCTGTTTAAGAGAGTCACACTTATCGTTTGGAGTCTTTCTCTCCGAGGCAACTCAATTCATTTTGTTGCAGTCATTCAGTCGTATCACCAGACATTTTTGAGTTTATGCTTTTTCCACCACAGTGCTCCTTACTGCATTTCTACAAAAAAAGTCCCACATTACTTATCCGTTAAGACAAACCCAAAGGAGCGGCATGATCGTTGTACAGGGAAACATTTTGCACTCACGACTCACATCCTTTTGATCAACTTTTCTTTTCTTTTCATTGGAAGTGCGCATCTTCACAATGATCCACCTTATTTACCCACAACATTTTTAAAGCCCTTTGGCCATTAGCGTCGCAACTTTCTTATCAGGAACAAAAAGGCAGCCTAGATGCATAAAAGTCCATTTTCCCTCTCATCTCTCCATCCAAGTCTTCCTCCTTCAATAAGAGAGAGAGAGAGAGAGAGAGAGAGAGAGAGTCTCAATGGTGTAGCCTCGGTTCGAAGCCTGAGCTGAGGACTGAAGAGCTAAATGGAGTCGGCCATGAATGGAGTCTTGGCACTCGTCCTTTCTTCTGCAGGGCACACACAGAGCATCAATTCCCTCTGAGGACGCTAAAGACATGGCTTAAAAGCCCAAAGACGCACTCATAGAGAGAGGCAAAGTTGAAAGAGTGTTTGAGAGACAGAGAGATGCAAAGCAGTGTTTATATATATATATATATATATATATATATATGTGTGTGTGTGTGGTGTGTGTGTGTGTGTGTGTGTGTGTGTGTGTGTGGTGTGTGTGTGTGAGATCATAAGGACACAGAACAAGAGCCAACAAGAGGGTGAGAGGGTTATGAAAGGTGCCTTCAGAGAGGTGGAGAGGAATTCGGACTGGGCTAATGGCCAGTAGAAAGCACGGCGATCACGAACCTTCTGGAAGGGGCCTCTTACCGGCTTTTTGGCCCGCTGACGCCTCTTTGTGTTCGTTCAAGGGAAATTATCGAACGTGTGAATTTGTTTATTCATCCTAAAAGCAGCAGGAAGGCCGCACTGATGGCAGAATGCCCGAATTGGAGGCAACGTGGTGTGAAGGACTGGTTTAGCATTTTGAGTTTAATAATGATTTAAGAACGACTCGTTCGTCATGTTCAACTTCATTTCATTCATTAATAAACATCCGCTGCTCCATTTCAGGACTGCAGCACATTCCAAAAAAAAGTTGGGACTGTAGAGTGTTTACCACTTTGTGACATTGCATCTGTTTCTTCCAAAAAATAATAGATCTGTTATACTGACGGGTCTGAGCACAATCCCCGTATCCACTGTGTGATGGTCCATCCCAGATGCCTCTGAGAGAAAGAAAGAAAGAAAGAAGGAAAGGCAGAAAGAAAGGGTAAAGAGAATACCGAGAAAGAAACAAACAAACACACAAAGACAAAAAGATGGAAAGAAAGGTTAAAGAGAATACCAAAAAAGAAAGAAAGAAAGAAAGAAAGAAAGAAAGAAAGAAAGGCATTTCAATCATTTTCTGGAGATGCTCTGATCATCTTTCCTCCTCAAAGACTCAACCTCATTATATAGTTTTTTTTATATCATTTCTAGCCCTACATCACCTCCGTCCCAAATTTTTTGGAATGTGTTGCAGGAAAGAAATGCAGGAATTAACATAGTGTGTAATCCTGTAATAGAAAGCTTCTTCTATTGTATCCGGTCTGGCTCTGGTCAGATATTAACCTAACCTCACCTAGAGGTGTCAGTTTATCTCCGCTAAGGCATCCGAAGCTCGCGTGAACTCCCGCCCTGAGGAATATTTGCAGGTAGTGAATAATCATTTAGCTTACACACACACACACACACACACACACACACACACACACACACACACACACACACGCAAACACACACACAAACACACAATGAGGGGGCGGTGAGCAGCTGGACATCTGTGTTCCTCTCTGATTGGTACCGGACTGGATGAGCTGTCCAGCAAGGCCTCGCGGGAACTGCCCCAGCATCGAAAATGAGGGCTCTGCTGGCCTGGAGGTCAGAAACCCCCCACGCTCTGACCGTGGACCCCCCGGGGTGGAGGTGGGTGTTTGCCGTGTGCTTTGTGTGCTGAGATACAACTGAGTTGCTGATAAGGATGCCGAAAGCTGAGGTTTCACAGTCATCCTGATACAGATAGAGACTCACCACAAAAAATCGTTCTCTCCACATCTGAAGGGACATGTTCCAAATCCTTTATGGCCCTAACCAAGTCTATTACTGACTATTTGGGACATAGCCCAAAAGGACAGGAGCTTAATATATCATATCCAAGTGACTGAGGCACAACTAACGCCATTACCAAAATGATTGGTGTTAAAATATTTATATTAAGTCATGGCCCATAGATATTTATGTAGAGTTTGTATGTTCTCCGCTTGTCTGTGTGGGTTTACTCCACATGCGACAAGTCAATTGTTGTCTCTAAATAATCCCAGTGTTAGTATGGGAGCTTGTGAGTCTTCTTTTCTTCGTTTTGTTCTATCTCTCTTTTTTCCTCTCTAATTTTATCCTTCTCTGTTTATCGTATCTTCTGTTTTTGTTTCCATTTTCTTCTCTTTTCTCCACCTTTTTATCATTTATTCATTCTGATCAAAGTTGTACTGTTATCTCTTTTTCCTTCTTCAATCCCCTCCTTTTAGATAGATAGATAGATAGATAAAATGCCTTTATTGTCACTATACTTTTGTACAATGAGATTAAAGCCACTTCTTTCCAGTGCAGCACATACGAAAATACGACACAAAGAAAAGTGCAAAACGGTGCATAAGTAAGAGGTAGTAATAAATAGATACTGTTAAAATACATTTTATTTCCACTTCTCCTCATTTTTAAAGACCAGGGTGCATTTCCTGATAATGATTACTCTTATTGACTTTCCGAATAGTGTGACTTTAAGAATGCCAATTTTTCAAGAGTTCCAAGTCAAGTCAGATTTATTTCTACAGCACTTTTCACAATGGAGCATCATCTCAAAGCAGCTTTATAATTTTAGATTATCTTCTAATATCTAGGCCCAATCCTAAATTGAGCAAGTCTAGGGCAACAGTGGGAATGAAAATTAAACATTATGACAAAGAAACCATGTTAGGACCAAGATTCAAAAAGGGAACCAACCTGCTTGGGCAACTTAAATGCTTTAGATATAAGAATTAAACTACATTATCTGATTAATGAGTTTATTTAATAGTTTAAATAAACAGAAACTAAATAAATATTAACAGAGTTGCTCCTGCTAGGATCAAAGGCATTAGGGGAAAAAAGGCTAGCACCATGGTAAAATAACCACACACGTACTTTAAAGCGAATAGCTCGAAGTTTAGAACGTAAGGGGTGACATAGTAAATTGAAAATGAAACTGAAAATTGCCAGGCGGGATTGCCCAAAGCTGAAGTTACGTATTTTTTCTTAATCATAGAGAAAAGTAAGAATAATCTTAGATTTGTCTTTAATACTGTCTCCAGATTAACTAAAAACATTACAGTGACTCTCAAGTTTAACCTGATTTTAACAGTAATGATTTGGTGACTTTCTTTAATGATAAGATAATACTATAAAGGAAAATGTTTTTATTATTATTTAATGGAAAACTAGCTGCCTATAGTTGATCTTTTGAAGCACAACTCACGGGGCAGAATACTCTTTCATTTACAAACGGGTTTAAGTGTTACGAAGGGTTTCAGGAAACTCTAGTAAGTTTACGAATGTTCTTAAACATTTAGCGTTATGAATAATTTGGGAAACCTTCACTGGAACAGTGGCACAAACAATTAGCTCCAAAGATCTCATTTGCCTGTTCTCCTGTGTCCATGTGAGTTTACTCTGGTTTACAAAGGGTCAATTGGCGCCTCTAGTGCCTGACTAGTATTGTTAAATAAAAATAAAGAAACAAACAAACAAGTCTATAATTTTCTGTTCCTTGTTTTTGCATTATGCGTTCTCTTCTCTCCTCTTGTTTGATATTCTCTTTTTATTCTTTATATTTTTGTCAGGTTCTCTCTCTGCTCTCTTTCTCTCCATCCCGTCTTCTCCTCTGCAAAACCTAAAAAGAAAGAGTCATTAAAAAGGCGTAGGTGTAAATTAAATTTTGTTCTGGACCCTTCGTTCCTGCTTTAACCGTTGCGCTGAAACCTCACACTGCTGCTGGAGTGTGTAAGCAGATACTGCTGAAAGCTGCGATGCTCGATTTCATGATCGTCACAACAGTGCATTGATCCCACTGTTACAGCCTTACCTTACTATAAACTGTGTGTGTGTGTGTGTGTGTGTGTGTGTGTGTGTGTGTGTGTGTGTGTGTGTGAGAGAGAGAGAGGCTGATTACTCTGTGATTCGAATACTCTGTGATTCGTTTAGTATGATCTGTAACACACCATCGTCAATCGTTCTCCATCAGAGGTTCCCGAGCCGCCCTGTGCCAGACCGGATGGAGTATTACATCACCTTATCGATATTTAAATCATGTAAATCAGGTACCACCATCGACCCGCGTCTGTTTTCCATCGACAGGCTGCTCTGGAGGTTGCCAGATTGCATCTGTGTGTAATTCATATCCCAGGAAAAACGCAGAGGTAATTTTATTGAATTGTTGTTGTAATTTGAATACTCAGAGCCAGGACAGGGAAAAGGGGGTAAGGGTGTCTGCGTGCAGAGAAACATTCCTCAGAGGTTTTTTGGGGCAGATTTGTCAGCTGCACATCCATGATGTGACTCCCCTGTTCCACCAGATCCTAAAGGTGGGCATAAGGGGGCATAAGGGGGTGCACATGGTTAGCAACAATACTCAGGTAGGCTGTGGGTTTTAAACCATGCTCAGTTGGTATAAAGGGACCAAAGTGTGCCAAGAAAATGCCCACCAAACAAGCCAGAATCTGACCCTATTCTGACCCGACCATTCAAATGTCACAGCAGAAATCGAGACTCATCAGACCAGGTGACGTTTTTCCAATCTTCTATCGTAAAATGTTGGTGAGCCCGCACCAAAATTTGAAAAGACGAACTCGGATTCGTTCCCAGAGCCATCGCAATGACGCCCTCGTAAAAGAATGAGAAAGTTATATGTGTGTGTGTGTGTGTGTGTGTGTGTGTGTGTGATACCTGTAATATTGCTATTCCTCGCTAACAGGATCTGATCTCTATCTGAGGCATGTAATGTGCATTATTTTGATGGAGGATTGTGTAGAAATGATTAGAAATGCTGTGTGTTTCCTTTTGCGTCCCTGTGTTTAATCAGACAGAGAAAGGAAGCCGAGGGTGTTTACGTGTCCTCGTCCTTCTCCTGCTGAAATGTCCCATCTGGTAAGGTTACTGCGTCTCGAAGGACAGAAATCAATAGCAATAATTTTCTAAGGTCTGTGCTCCACACACACACACACACACACACACACACTTCTTGGTAAACATATGTTTTTGGGACTTCCCATTGACCAAATGCTTACAGCAGCTTATTAATGCTACACGTACACCTGACTCAGTTAAATCAGTAACTGAAAGCAAATCTTCTGTCTTTTTAGTTTTTCAAGAGAAGGTTACAAAAAAAGAAAATTAAAAATAAATTACAATAAGCATTTTTTCCTATAAGGGCCTGCAAAATGTCCCCACAAGGTAAAAATATCAGATCTTTCTATCTTTCTAGAGAAGGATCGCCCCTACACACACACACACACACACACACACTTTGCAGGCATGCAGTACTCCATTTTCTTTTCCTTTGTTCACATACAAGGAACACACTGAAGTGTTATGATCATTTCACATGTATGAATTTGTGCAGCATTACTTTCTCCCTAAGTGTATAAACGTTAAATGTACCTGCACACACACACACACACACACACACACACGGGATGTAGAAACCAAAGCAGTTCTGTCATTCAGTTTAAAGTTTCTGATGGATGTAAAGTAATTATGTTTATTTAGCTTTAGGTTTTTTTTTACAGGTACTAAGGTATGTTTGTTTAGCTTTCATTATTTCAATTAAATTCAACAGATTCATCAAATTAACTTCACACATTAAGACCTTCATAAATAAAAAGAAGAAAAAAAGAAGATAAATAACAATTAAAATATTCTTAAAATTAAATAGAAATTGGAAAAAAATTATTTGGTTTTTTAACTATAATAATTAGTATTAATATTTTAATTTATCGTTGTCATTGTTATTTTCATAGTAGTGTTTTATTATTATTATTATTATTATTATTATTATTATTATTATTATTATTATTATTATTATTAATCTTTTGATCCATTTTTCCCCCATAAAGTATGACCAGTAAAAAGCCAACATTACCAGAAGGTTGAAGGCTCCGATGCCAACATCAGGTCCATAAGCAACTCCCATAGCCTAATCAAACTCTTGGATATCCCATAATCCAGTAGCAGTATTAATTGATTTGTGTAGTTTAGTGCAGAGGGAGGAGTGATGCTGATGGAAGACTATGGGCTCTGGGATTAGATGATCAATCAGCGCTGATCAGCTGATCAGGTGGGTTACAGAGGAAGTGTGTTAATGTGGGTTTTCTGTACAGCCAGCAGGTGTGTGTTTGTGTTATTGGTTGTCTTTGTTCTTTATTATATTCTGTTTAAACTGAAATGAAAAAGCACAAAGAAAAAATGAAACCACTTGATTACGTACACCCATTCAACTGCTTGTTAACGCAAATATCTAATCAGCCAATCACACGGCAGTGACATGTAGGCATTTAGACATGATGAAGACAAGCTGTATAATCAAACTGGGCATCAGAATGGGGAAGAAAAGTGACTTTAAACGTTGCATCGTTGTTGGTGTTAAACAGAACGGTCCAAATGACAAAATATCCAGTGAGAGCAGTTTTCTGGTTGAAAATGCCATGTTGATGCCAGAGGGCAGAGGAGAATGCAGACTGGTTCAAGGTGATAGAGAGGCAACAGAAAGTCAAATCTTTGATAGCACAACACGTCCAACCTTGAAGCAAATGGGCTACAGGAGCAGAAGATCACACCGACTGCCACTCCTGCCAGCTAAGAACAGGCCACCGAGGTTATAATTCACCCAGACACACCAAAAGTGGACAATAGAAGATTGGAAAAACGTGGCCTGGTCTGATGAGTCTCGATTTCTGCTATGACATTCACATGGTGAGATCAGAATTTGGTGTAAACCACAAGAAAGCATTATGAATTGGACCAACAGTGGGGGGTGTTGGCACACGTTGCTCCCCCTTAATACCAACTGAGCATTGTTTAATTCCACAGCCTACCTGAATATTGTTGCTGACCATGTGCACCCCTGTATCCCCACAGTGTACCACCTTGCTGAATCTATGCCACAAAGAATTAAGGCAGATCTGAAGGAAACCTGAAACCTCGTCCCGTCATTTCCAGCAAATCCAAACACAGATTAGGTTAAAATTTCCTCTAAGTGCCGTTTCCTAATCGCCTCTATGTGGCGTGACGACTGCATTTACTTAAAGCTAATGAATTTGTTTAAACCAAAACAGCCGTGTCATTCCGACTGACTGATGGACAGGGAGACTTGGGCTTGACCCTGCATCTGGTACTGTGGCCACTCTAGCATTGGTCAACCTGTGTGTGTGGGTGGGCGTGTCCTTTCTCTGATCAGTGACATTGACCCCAGAGGTCACCTGACAGCAGGATGACCAGCTGGCCATTTCCATTTTGAAGATCCTATCTTCCCTTCCCCCTCTGTTCATCTCTCCCTAGCCTCCCGTACCGTTTTTCACATCACACCTCCACCTGATCGACCTTTTTTTTAGTTGTTAATTAACATCCATTCCTGCATTTCAGCCCTGCAACACATTCCAAAAAAAGTTGGGACCACCTTGTGGTCGTCATTGTTTTTCTCACAACACTTAAAAGACGTCTTGGCACAAAGGATACCAAGCTGTTTCTTGAATAGTTATGTTTTAACTATTCAAACCCAGGTTCAATTGTCTGTATTTTGTTGTTCTGCTTCCACCTTCCGTGTTTCAGAGTTCCTTCAAGTCTATTTTGAAGGTTACAGAGCTCAACATGTTAAAAAACAAGAGAAGGACACCAGAATCTAAGGCCACGCCCGCTTAGGCATCACCAGATGGCAACTGCCCATCTTAAAATAAAATTTTTCACTCTGTGTGTTATTTAGTGGTATTTCTACCTTAATTACTCATTGGTCTGATCTTTTCTTTTTTTTTTCTTCCTTTCTTTCTTTCTTTCTATTTTCTTTCTTTCTGACTATTCTCTTTAGTCTTTTCTTTCATTTTTGCTTTCATTGTTTCTTTCATTCCTTCTATTGTTATTTCTTTCTTGCTTGCTTGCTTTCCTTATACTTTTCTTTCTTTCTTTCTTTCTTTCTCACTCTTCTTTTTAGCCTTTCTCTGTTTCTATCATTTTTGCTTTCATTCTTTCTTTAATTTTTTCTATCATTCTATCTTTCTTTCTTTCTTTCTTTCTTTCCCCAGTATTCTCTTTAGCCTTTCTTTCTATTGTTCTTTCTTTCTATTATTATTTCTTTATTTCTGTCTTTCTCTTTTTTTTTCTTTTACCAAAATATAGAATCACTAATCGAGTAAATTTAAATGATAATGTTGATCCTGTGCTTTGGTTCTAACACCGGGATCTCACTCTGATTTGCTTCTGTTGGTAGAACAGTGGATCTTAGTAACAGCCTGCCTTATAAATCAGACTCATTTTATTTACTGAATGGAAATAAACTTTATTTTTAATAAATTAAAGCTGATCAATCGATATATTTGTGTTTATTTTCTGTATAATGAACAATTAATGATAAATTCTGTTCCTCTGTTAGGACTGAAGCCCATAGTCTGATGGTTGTTTTAGCAGCAGGGGAACCATATAATGGAACCATTTTACCTCACATTATGTTGATAAACAAGTTGTTTTTTATGTCTGTCCTCTTTATTTTAAATTCTAACAATAAATGGCGATAACAGAACTGTGGTATAATCGCAGTATTACACTCAGAGTTTGTGCTGTATTGTGAGTTATTGGTGTACTGATCTCCGATACTCTTAGCCTACAGCCTTGTGCTTGCTTCCGCTGTACATCAGTGACAATATCTCACATTAAAGCAGCTTTGTAAGGTGCAAGGTGGATGAAATGACAACAGAACAGCTCAAAAAGAATTAAGTCCTGATCAGCAGGACCACAGTACAGAGGCTTTCTTAATGATCTCATATATAATCTGTATGAATTCATTAATCATCCTGGAGATCTTGCTTTTTTATCTTTGGTATAGCAGCTCTTTTTAAAAGCTGTTTTTAAACACCCTGTGGCCTCCATTTGTTCAAATTGTGACTCTGTGGCGCCACTATAATACTACAAACTGTGCACACACACACATACAGCTTGTGCATGGCTGCAATGCTGCACTGGTTTATTGATTAGCTTCTTGACGCCTCAAGGAGAAAAAAAAGCCCTCGGTCTGAGCACAAAGAGTTGGCTCTTTGTGTCTGAGCATACCGCTGCGTTCTGCTTTTAGATTTTTACGTCGAGCACAAAAGCATGAAAAAAACATTTATGAATTCAAGGCTTAAGAGCGCGCAATAAAATGTGGAATGTGGCTGTTTATATACTGTTCTTTTTCTAGCGTTTCATATTTCTGGGCTGTAATAGGTTTCTTTCAAAAATGCTAACGCAGGAATGAAACGGAATTCGCCGCGTACCGTACCTGAGCCAGATCGATAATCTGCTTAGTCGACAGCTCACCTTGACTGGATAGGCAGCGGGTGGGATTCGTAACCCTGAATGCCTTCTCGCTCCATATGCAAGTTTACTACGAGTGAAATAAATGGCTTCTACATAGTGCATTATACTATAGGTTTGATAGGGAGCCTAACATCGGCTTTTGAAGGGTTGCGAACCATTTAAATGGCGTCAGGATTTCACAAAAGCCCTAAAGGTAGACAAAGACAACCCAGTTAAGCAGAAGAAACAAGAATTTTACACTTGGTCATTTATTTATTGAAGAAAACGACCCAATATATTAGATATCCGTGAGTGGTTAGCATGTAAACATGTAACAAATGTGCTGTGTGCTAATCCAGTCTGACCTATGCTAAGTTAGTTCTTAAGTCAAAATGCTTGTAAGTAGTTACACTATTTTACGAACATAGTAGTTAAGTAGCACTGTAAATGCTAGATCCTTTTTTTATCGTGTGTACTTTTATTCACGTCGTCAATCTCGATTTGATTCATTTGTGCACGGAATCGAATGCGTATGTAAGAGTCAGTTCCTTAATTCGAGGCGCTGAGGAATAGGAGTTGATTCCTCATACAGAAACCGAATCGGCTCACATTCAAGGCGCACAGCGACGTATGGCTCGGAGCGCTAGCTCTGTAAATCGCCAGTTATTTACCTTTAACGTTTAAATGACCTCAGTACAACACATTAATTAAAGCTTATTGTATTATTTAACGATTAAGGAAAGGATTTGACATTTATGATGCCGTGAATAAGTGTGTGAGGTGGGGTGAACAGTGTGTGGTACTACGGTATTTACGTAATATACGTGCTGTACGTTCTAGCGAACACCATAAACGTTTCCCTCTTTACACGTTTTATGTAAAGCCCTAACAAAAAGGTCCAGGTAGATTCTTCACTTATTAAAATGAACCCTGTTTTGAATAGTAGTTTGTAATAACTATGGTTATTGTCTAGTTAACCATGACACTAGCATAACAGTATTCAAATGCATAACATAAGCTCGAGTTACAAATTCCAGCCATTTACTCCAGTTACAAAGCTCGTTAATTTTTAGCAAAGTATAAAATACTCTGTTTCATCATCATACAGTACTACTTCATGTTTCATAATTGTCTAACACTGTATAAAACGTCACTAAAACAAATGTTCATTTTGACAAATCTAACATTTGTGTAAAATGCTACGTTTTACAGAAGCTCCTCCAGTTGTATTAAATTCAAATGAATTTACTATACGGATGTAGTGTTCGACCTAACCATAAAAAACACACCATAGTTTAACAGCAGTAGTAGACATACTTGGGTAACCACAGTTTTCCTTCTGCCAGAAAACCATGGCTAATTTTTGTAAGGGTCTGCTAGGAACCTGATAGCATTGAAAAACCATTAACCTTGTTTCTAAGCTTAAAAGATGTAGGGCCATTTCTTGATAGCTAACGGCTTTATATTCGCACATTGAGTGGGTATTATTTGCACACTAGGTATAACATATGATCATGATAATACTACTAAAATATCAAATCCCAAGGTTGTGTCGTCGTGGGAAACTTTTACTTACCAAACGCTTAACAGTGTTTACATGACACTTAGAGACAGTGGTAATGGATTAACCAGCTACAAGACTGAGTCAACATTCGAGCACAATGGCTCTTGTGATGGCGGGCATCAAGTTTATTTACACACACACACACACACACACACACACACACACACACCTGGGAGTAGATCTGAGCTCACACATCAGTAAGCAGCTCTTCTGGCCTTTGGTTCATCAGTTTCTGTCCCGTTCTCTTAGAAGGAATGATTGCACACACACACACACACACACACACACACACACACACACACACACACACACACACATACACACACACACACACAGTCTATAGAAACCACAGCAGTTCTGTCATTCAGTTTAAAATTTCTGATGGCTGTAAAGTAAAAAATCAATAAAATACTTTAATATTTGTTCATAAGTCATTAGTGGTTTGGGCGCCATTTCAGGGTCGAGGTTGCAGTGCCTAAATCCACATTTGTCTGCATGTGAAGCTCGATCCAACCAAAAGGACTTGAACCCAGGTCCGAATGGTGGTAGGTTTGCATATTCGACCATGTAAGAGCTCACAAGTAAGAGGAAAACAAACTAAAGAAGAAACAAACAATGCTCACAATATGTAAAGGTTATAATAATCATCAAATTGCACAAGTGTGTGTGTGTGTGTATATTGTGTATTGTGTTGTGTGTGTGTTTGTGGGGGGGGGCGTGATGAGGGTGACCTTCTGACACACTAGAAGGTCACTTGTGTGGTCTAAAGTGTTACAAATGTGAACCGTTCTTAAATCCTTATTAACAGCCTTTACTCATAAAAATCTATAAAAACAATAAATAACTCTCCAGTTAGAGAAGGATATTGTTCTTATTCTGCTGGACCACATCCACGGGAGGTCTTGTCTTGGTTCGTGTATATTCAGCATCACTGCCTTTTTGCCCGAACGAGGGCTGAAAGAAATGGTGCGCCCTACCCGACGTGCAAGCTACAGCTGAGCCGGATCAATAAGTAATTTACTATTCAACAGCTCGTTTTGGCTGGATAGGCACCAGGTGCGATTCGACCCCCGGCTGCATTCTGAATGTCTGCGTGCTCCCTTTGTAAGTGCACTATGCAGATTAATAAAGTAATGACTTATGCACACTGTGTAGCGCACTACGTTTGGAAGCCAATCGAGAATAAGCGCACTGTTCCCTATAAGCGTGTTGCATTAGGTACAAATAAAGGCTGCTACAGTATGTGGAGTGTGTCTAATCTGAAGATATGGGATTCAGAACCCTCCTGCCTATATGTGCCCACGCTATATAGTGCACGGGGATGGCAGAATGCTCAATACATCATCCGAAATGGGTTCCTTAATGCACAGGCGGGAACGCCGACCGAGCATGGGTGTCTAAGACCTTAGAAAAACCAAAACTGTGCACAGAAAATGCCATAATTCTTTACCATTGGAATCAAGGTTTGCAGAAATGTGTCCATTTGGTTGGGCGGCACACAAGCCACACACGCCATCCAACCAAGTCAAGTCAGATTTATTTCTATAGCACTTTTTACAATGGAGCATCGTCTCAAAGCAGCTTTAAAATTTTAGATTATCTTCATGTGCACATGTGGACATTTGGAGAAAAGTATTGAGACACAATCCTTAACTGAGCAAGCCTAGGGTGACAGTGGCAAGGAAAATTCCTAAACATTATGAGGAAGAAACCTTTGGAGGACCAAGACTCAAAAAGGGACCCGACCTGCTTGGGTGACTTAGATGATAAATGTAAGAATGAAACTAATTTGTGTAGTCAAATACGCTTTATAGTAATAGTTAAAAAACAGGAACTAACTAAATATTAACAGATAAATTAAATATTGAATCAAATAACGTTCAAAATAAATATGCATTTCGAGTCCTCGAGGGGAAAGTCTTTGGCGACATGTCGTTCCCCGCCAACCGGAGGAGGGAGGGAGTTACTGACCCAGGCATGAGTAAAGCCGACCGCAAGATCAGAGAGAAAAGAGAATATGTAGTTAGTTATGGTAAAGAGCACAGAGTCTATTACCACTGCAGGGATTATGGTTTGAGTTCTGGCTGCATCTTCTAGCTGGGTCAGGAATCCAATACAGGCTCATCTGAGTGTGTCTGAGGGAGAGTAGGCTGGTCAGGGGATCATCCGCCAGTTCCGCAGCATCAACATCTGTGATGAACTGGCATGCCTTCAAGGGTTCCCCTGCACCCTGTGTGTTCCAGGGGAAAGGCCCACAAGCCATATCAGGAAAAGGCAAGGTGAGTGACCCACCCGGGTTTGAACCTGTCCCTCAAAATCAGAACTCAGCAATCCAATTGAACACTTGCTGGATTTCACTGGTCAACATTATTTTTCGTCCTGAATGAAATTTCAGCTTTGCTGTATCACCTGGGAATTTGGAGACACGTCGACACAAAAAGATGGAATTTAGCCAATTAATCAAATAATCAATAGATTAAAAGAGTAAAGGCCGTTAAAAAACCCAACACAATTTTTTTGTTCGATTTATTCGGACGTCAGTAAATTGAGTCGATCTTGTGTACAATGATATATCTACCATACCAAACGGAATTTTTCTGATGGCGAACATCCTTTTATTTCATTGCAGACACTATGAACCTGAAATATTTCATGTTTGTTTCTTGTCAACTTCATTTCATTTGTTGATAAACATCCATTCCTGCATTTCAGGCCTGCAGCACATTCCAAAAAAAAGATTTCCCACGTTGTAACGTCACCATTCCTTCTCCCAACAATTAAAAGCCATTTTGTTACCGAGGATACAGAGTGATTTAGTGTTTCAGGTCTTATTTTGTTCCATTCTTCCTGCAAACACGTCTTAAGGTGTGTAACAGTACAGGGTCGTCATGACATTTGTTCTGAATTCTCCACACAGTCTCTACTGGGGACAGGCCAGGGCTGCAGGCGGGCCAGTCCAGTACCCGTACCCTCTTCTTCCACAGCCATGCCTTTGTAATGTGTGCAGCATGTGGTTTTGTTTTGTGTTTTGTCTTGTTTTAAAATGCTGAACTTCCCTGACAAAGATGTCGTCTTGAAGGCAGCTTATGTTCCTCTAAAATCTCAGTGTGCTTTTCTGCATTAATGCTGCATCACAGAAGTGGAAATGATTTTTACCAAGGGCCCTGACCCGTATACCATGAGAAGTCAACACTGCTTCTGGACATGGTTAACATAGGACTTCATTTTTTTGTACAGTAATGTTTTAAGTGGCATTTTTGAGTCCGTATTGTGGTTTTGTTTTTATGCATTTTCCATACCGTCCCAACTTTTTCTGATTTGGGGTTGTATAAGACAGTGTTCAGGAAGCAAAATCTGTTCACTGTTCAGCGTAATTTAGAAAATTGACAGGTTCTGTCTTGAGACATTGATTGGCGCTGTTATACAGGCAGGGGGAGGCAATACCAAACACAAAAGAGAAAAAAAGACACACAAGTGTAGGGTAGGAAATAATGGCAGTATCCCAAATGGCTCATTATCAACCATCAGTTTAAGCCCTGCCTTCGTTTTAGATCTATAGTCTAGCACAAGGCTCTCGAGGTCAATATTTATCTACCTTTAGGGAAAAATCAAGCCCAAATTCCTGCATGAACTGAACAGCAAATGCATGTCGAAGCGTTTCGGGGTGACGCCATGCCTGCTGTAATACGGGCTACACTGAGACATTTGACATTCAGCCTCGGGTTTTTGCACGGGCATTAAATCCTAGGCAGCAGCGAGAGACGGCGAGGTGCCTCGGCTCAATTAATAATTAATGCCGGGAGATTAGCGTGGTTAAGCACTCTGTTTATCAGCACGTCCTGGGGTGCTGGGAAACCGCAGAGTGGTAGGACAGGGGTGTGCAGTGGAAGGACATAATGTTCTGCGGTCTGGCCCTCTGCTCAAAAAACCCAAAGCTGCCCCTGTAGGACAGGGTGCTGTCCTGATTATAGCTGATGAAACAAAAACCTGAGTTTTGGTCTCACACACAGCCACATGTGGCCAAAAGTATTGAGATGCAAATCTACACATGGACAAAAGTATTGGGACGCAAACCTACATGTGGACAAAAGTACTGAGATGCAAACCCACACACACACCTTTACCACTCACAGATATGTAATATTAGATCTTCTTACAGACATGTAATATTAGATATATTTGATTTTCATATCGTTTTCCTCAATGAAATAAATGACCAAGTCTAATAGTTTTATCTTGTTTGTTTGACTGAGTTCTGTTTGGTGGATGAAGGCTCGATAAACAGGAGATTACTCTCCATACATATTCAGTAGGTTTAGTTATGAAAGACGATTGGAAATCCTATTACTGGATCATTAAACGTGACCGTGGTCCTCCTCGGTGCCCCCAGTGCCATTTGAACCCATTTTCCTCCGAGCCGTCCTGGGGGTTAGTGACCTTTTACCTCTGTGCGGAGCAGATGGTCTAAAACCTGCGAGAGCAGAGAGAGTGACCGGCTTCTCTTGCTGTTGCTGCATTCGTCTCTTCCTATAGGCTACAGATGAAATCTCGTCAGCGTTCCTGTGCAGATCCGATACAGCCCTGCTCCTGAGCTAAATCTGATCAGACTGAGTTCATGAGAACGGAAAAAGCATCCGATCTTATTAACTAAACAGTCCCGTCTTTAAAAAACAGACAAATCTGACTCAGCATCTTATTGTTCGGTGGCAAATAGACTTTTTGTTCGGATTGTATTTTTTGAGATTGGGATGTAAAATACTGTAAAATATTTTAGCCTGATGCATAAGCTTCTCTAAATACCAATCAGTCTTGGCATCGTGGTCCTGGAATATACCAGTGCTACTGGCCTGACTATCAGAGCCTGGCACAGTGGGCACTATGCATGATTGCTTCTTGTTCTTCCTTTCTTACACTGACGCTCTGGAATAAGATCAGTCTGGAGTCATCAGACCTTGTTTTAGGACACAAACCCACATGAGGCCAAAATTATTGGGGCACAAACCCACATGATGCCAAAAGTGTTGGGACACAAACCCACATGTGGACAGAATTATTGAGACACAAACACACAGTGGGCACTATGCATGATGGCTTCATGTGCTTCCCTTCTTACCCTGACATAAGATCAATTTGGACCAATCAGACCTTGTTCCCTTTTCTGTTGCTCCAGAGTCCAATCTTTGCTTCTTAGCAAATTAAAGCATTTTTTTCTTATAAATCTCACTAATAAGTGTTTTTTTTGGACACACAGCTGTAGTCCCAATTTAGTCCCAATCCTGTCAGTTGTCTTAAAACACTCTGTTTGTCTGTGTCACATACTCATTTAAAAACTCGAGGTGATCGAGCTTTTGAGGTTATAGCCCCTGAGATATAGAATGCTCCGCTTATTTTTTAAGGTCTGCTGATTTGGTCGATTTTTTTTTTTCTTTCAAAAAAGCAGCTAAATACATATGTTTTTAAACAGGCATTTGGGCAATCGGTTTGTATTATATGTGTATTTATTTTGTATTTGTGTTTCTTTGATGACGTGTATTTTTTTGTAAAGCACTTTGTGACTTACGTCTGTGAAAAATGCTGTATAAATAAATGCTACTTTTTTTACTTACTTCTCTTAACTGGCATCGTGTTCTTGTGGAAATTCACAACTATTATTTTTGACTATTCGACTACACATCGTTCCAGGTTTTAATAATGTCTTGGATGGTTTGTAACTCATTCCAGGGTCTCCTTAGTTCATTCATTCCTTTTTTTGATTGGTGCAGCAATAATTTGACGATTCTGAAACACACGAACCTCTTTTACACAACCAGGGGATATGTTGCTCCTGCTGGGGTCAAACGTATAAAGCATACATCACTGCGGTAGGCAACTTTTATGGCCAAACGATGTGAATGTATGGCTGGAACAGATTAAATCTGTACAGTATTTGTAGAGATTTATAACATTTGTTATGGAATATATTTGTAACAGCGCAAAATACGAGGTGTCATCTATAAGCGCTTCTATAAGATTTGAATGCACTTACTGCAGTATTTATTGCTTTTTGTTTAATGATATCAGGACATGAGGGGAATGATCAGAGCGAGATTTGTGCTTTAATTTAATGCAAATCGAGAGTTGAATGCTTTTAAGGCACTACATTGAGCTGTGTCAGGCGCTTCTTTCCTGTCCGGTGTGAATTCCTTACACGTGACGTGCTTAACGTGTTTGCTTTTATAAAAGTTTGATTAATTCTCCGCTCCACAAGGCCGGGTTTGCTCGTTTGGCTCGATTGTTTGTTTGTTGTTTCCCGGTGAGAGGCGAGGACGCGCGCCGCAGCTCAGACATCACCCGCATGCTTAAAAAGGACAGCGATCGCGGATCGATGATTTCGATTGCAAGTGAAAGCGATTTGCATATTGATTACTCTCCTCTCTCTCCCCCTCTCTCTCGCTCCTGCGCTCCCTTTTTCTTGTCGGGAGCGGCAGCAGCAGAGCACCGAGGATCTGCAGCCCAAAAACGGCGCGGACCGAGACCGGGACGCTTCTCTCGCCCTGGATGTGGACTTGGCAGCTGTGTGTATCTTCGGCTTGTTTTCGGGGTTTTTCGGATTGTGGAAAAGCAATGGAAACGCCCGGGGTGGAGATGAGAATGATGAAGAAGAAGGAGGAGGTGGAGGAGGAGGAAGAGGAGGAGGATGCGCAAAAAAGGAGAGGCTGCGGACTGAGTGATACGGAGTCTGATTCTGATTTCTGTCACGAAACAAAATCTAACGTTTTAACTTTTGCACCCTTTTTTGGGGGAGACTTAAAGATGCAGAAGGTAAATCCGAGAGCTCGGGGTGATGCCCGTGGTGGGGCAGGAGCGAGAAGGGACGGGGGAACAGATTGAAAAAGGGACGGGGAGGGAGGAAACTGTGTTTAAATGCACGCGCTGACATTTGGCTTCCTGCAGAGATTTGGGTGTTCAAGGGTGGGAGTGGGTAGTTGGGTTTTTTTGTCCTCTTTTAGAAAAAAAGCAAGGGGAGCTCAGTCATTTTGGATCGGATCCCAAAAATATGGTTTGGTACCTGCTTCAACGGGGGCGATTTTTTCCGCGCTAAAAGTCACTGTTTGCTTTAATTAAGGTGCATAAAGATGCATGAAGGTTAGTGATTGAATGCAAGGGAAACAGAAGCGAACACAAACCATAAATGCCATAAATGTGCACGAGTTCGTCAACCAGAGCTCTGATCTGCTACAGTGTCAATGATGTCTGGACGCAAAACGTTATATTTTGGTTCTTATTCATATCTATAGAGGGAATCCAGTCCTTCCAAACTGCATTTAGGCAACAAAACACAACAATCATCAAACCACCGATCTTCTAATCCTTAATTATCTCTTAAATAATAAGAGCTCGTGTTATTTCAGTCTTTGGATAGAGAGACCTGTGTGTGTTGTTTGACATTTAGAAAAATCCATCCTCCGCCATGTAACTTTTTTGCTCTGACATTTAGAAAAGCTCTGCGCTTCATCCATGTCGTGCGTTGTCTGCATAGCGTCCGTGCCCTGGGCTTGACCCTTGGGTGGACACCTGGACTGAGGTTTACCTGGCCTGGCCTGGGATGAGGCGGAGTGACGCTCCAGAATCGCTCAGTGCTCGTTAGTTTGATGTGTAAGCACTATAATTATTCAAATAAAGCGCGCGTTTTTTGGGTTTATTACAAAGCGCATGATTGGTGTTATGATTGGTCTGTGATCTCACACAGCAATCATAAACATGTGGATAAGGGTTTACATAGACAGTGCACGCGCCGTTGTGTTATTTTGGTAACCCTAACTGTGCCCTAACCCTGCCTTCATTTAGATACAGAGCATATGTACATAAAACACTAACAGAAGGTGTGAGGCCTGTGCGTAAAATAACAGCGCACCGAACAAAACCTATTAATAGCAGCTTCAAATCCGAACATTATAACTTAATATGAAGCATTAAGTAAGAACACGTCAATATATATAATTTAGTCCCTGAAAATGATTTGTAATGCATCGATTAAGCGAGTTTGCGCTGAATCCGTGCGCAAAACTCGTTCCTTTAATAATAATAATAATAATAAAAACAAAGCCCTATTTTAAGTGTTAAAGTGATTCTCTATCATAGTAACACCGTATATTTAGACATGGTTTTGTTTTTTGCTACTCTGACAGGAGGATTTAAATTAATTCATCTAATTAGGCGTGTATATAAATTCGTTTCCGTGTTTTCGTTTAACAGCTAATTAATTCTTACTATATCACTTTATTATTATTATTATTTTTATTATTATTATTATTATTATTATTATTATTATTATATGTAGTTTGGCACCTTTAGCCATAATCGCATGAATCCCCTTTTAATCCAATTTGTTTTACGCAGAATAAATGTGACTTTCCGTTTCCTAAACACTGCAAACACCAAACCCTGTACATATTTCCTGTTTTTATTTTCATTCCATGTGTGTTTAGCATGTGTGAAAACAAACCATAACATTTCACATGCCTAAAATAAAGAAAACAAGATGATAGTGTTTTAAAAGCAATAGTGTTTCAGGCCGTACAGAGTTAATCCAGTGGATCCATAATCGATCGGTGTGCATCGATCACTGTTCAGTCCAAACACCCCCTTTTGTTTGTTTATTTGTTTGGGTTCTTTGTTTTACACTAAATCCGATTCCAATTCATCTCAGAAGAATTATATTGTGGTCAGAAAATGCGATTCAAGCTGCTTTGCCCATTAACTCACTATATTGAAACCGAGCCACGAACGAAGCGCTTGATTTTATTGGTAAATATAATAAAATATAATATACATTGAAGTTAAGATATTAAAATGATTATACATACACAAACAACTACATGTTACGATAATAATAATAATAATAATAATAATAATAATAATAATAATAATAATAACATTAAGATATGTCAATTTATATATGTATATATATAGATTATATATAAAGAATAATGCATAATAAATAATAATAGTAATAATAATAATAATAATAATAATAATAATAATAATAATAAGAATGAAACCTATTTTTCGTTAATAAATGTGTTATTTAAATAACTGCTGAAATGTTTACATTTATGTTTTCGTTCATTTAGTATGTACTTTATTAATTTTATAATTTATAGCTTGTTATTAAATCTCTGTTATGTCATGTAAATAGATAAAAAATGATATCAATTCATTATAAACGTTTTTCATTTGTGTTCATTTCCACCCCGCTGCAGATTCCCCTTTAGATCCGGTTTGCTTATGCATATTTATTACTTTATGAGTCAGGTTAAATCAAATCTGAATAAAAAGTTCAGAGAATTTAATAATGAATACAAAATAAAGAATAAAATAAATAAGAAATAAAAAGCCTAACTTAAGACAGACAAAGGCTATATGTTTTATGTAGCCTATTGTGATGGACTGTACGGATTACTGTTTAGTTGTTAGTAGTAGCAGGTTATTATTAATTTATTTATGTATATATTTTATCGATTTAATTATTTTACAAATCACGAAATTGATTTGAAAGTCGTATAAAACAATATGTTTTAATCGCATTTTTATTCTGGATTTTTATTGTTTAGATTACACACACACACACACACACACACACACACACACACACACACACACACACACACTTAATAACAAATCCATAGCTATTACCTTGTAGGCCTGCAGGTTAAAGAAGCTTGAAGTGAAGATCTGGAACGGCTGACCGGCCTCCAACACACACACACACACACACACACACACACACACACACACAAACACACACACACACACACACACACACACACACACACACAGTTATCGATCATATGAGGAGTGCAGATGCTGCCTGAATATTACCAAACTGTCCTGAATCTCAGTACTAAGAACAGGAGGATGAGGATGAGGATGATGAAGAATGGGAACATCCCACCACACTCCATATTACTGCACATCAATCACACTCTGTTATCAACCTTAAATGTAACTCAGCTTGTACAGCTTCATATATTTATGTTTCTTCATCAAATAAATCATCACAAATTAAAAGTTCTGTTTATTATTATTATTATTATTATTATCTTTTGTTGATTTTCTTTAATCAAAGAGGAATCCAGCCTATATAAAATAAAGTAAAAATGTTTGTTTAGCAGTTAAGATGTTTTGGGTGAAACTGCCATCCATCCTGTTTATGTTACTCAGTCATAAGTGTTTTATTGTTTTGTTATGTTTTTATATTGTTCACTTCTAGAAGGTGAGATGAAAGTTTTTTATTATTTATATTACATTTATGTCTGCACCTTTCTTTCATTTTATTTTTGATGAACATCATTTATTTTTTGTTTGTTTTCCCTGTTATCTTAAAGTAAACATATCTCAAAATATCATTGTGATAAATATTTGATATAATATCTCACTGTACTATATCTATTAAAAGTCTAAGCAGATATGACCTATTACCAGTATCTAAGGGTTATATGATGAACGAAATAATGATGCCATGAGCACGGTGGAGCTGGTTGATGGGTTTTAACAAAACATAAGATACATGTTTATGCCACTGAATAACACTAAACAACATCACTGGCTGCAAAAAAACAAACCCTTGTGTCTTGTTTCTGTGGAATTTGGAATGTTCTCCATATTTCGTTGTATAGGTTTCTTCCCATTGCAAAAACTTTCCTGGACACCTGATGCCCAATCTCACCTGTATTACACCCCTGTGTCCAGCTAGAGGTGTCTACACTCCTCTGGAAAGGCTTTTCGCTGCACTTCATAACCAGAAACCAGTCTGAGATGGTTTGAGCTTTGTTTTGTATGGAGCGTTATCCTGCTGGAATTATCCATCAAACGTGGGGTTTCAAGCATGCTCAGTTGGTATAAAGGCACAGAGGGTACTGAGAGAATCAAGAAAGAAAGAAAGAAGGAAAGGAAGAAGGAAGGAATGAAAGCAAGAATGAAGAAATAGAGACTCGTCTTCTATCCTCCAGTTCTGGTGAGTCTGTGAGAATTGTTGCCTCAGTTTCCTGGTCTTAGCCAGCAGGTGTGGCACCCGGTGTGGTCTTCTGCTGCTGTAGCCCATCTGCTTCAAGGTTTGACGTGTTGTGTTGTTTTTCAGAGACTCTCTTCTGCAGACTTGCCTTACTGCTCTCTTTCCATCAGCTCGAACCAGCCTGCCTTCTCCTCTGACCATTGTCACCCAGAGAACTGGCCTCACTGAACAATTTCTCTTTTTCGACCGTTCTTTCGCAAACCTACAGATGGCGCTCTGTGTGAAAATCCCAGTAGATCAGCAGTTTCCATCTTTCTGGTTCTTATTCTATACAGATCAATAACCTATCAATAAAGGATTCCCTGATCTGATGAAAGCATTTGGCTGATGATTTGTGTGGAGCGTTTCTGTCCTGTTCTTTGCCTTCTGTTATCTCTATCTCAGACGATTGATCCTGATGCTTTACTGATTGATCACACTATTGATTAATGGGAGGTTTGGCGTGTTGTTGGTAACTCTTAAAATCCTCAACAGTGTGCCCGTTCCTCATTCATCTAAACTTCATCACCTCAAATGATTGCTCAGACTCCACCTTCCCTCCAAATCAAATAGACTCTCGCCGAAGCCTGCGTGTCTCTGAGAGTCTGTGGAGCCAAAGCGTAGGGATGAAAAGCATAGAACCACAGAGTAACCCTCACCACCCAAACCTCTTTGAAATTAAAACAAAACTGAACATCCAGCACCCTTATAGTGGTCCCTTTGCACTGGGGAGCTCTATACTCGTATTATTTCCATCCCAAAGCACATGAGGAGAACGACACTCCAGTGCTCGTTATTTTGTTTTACTGTCGCTCTGAAGCTATGTCCATCCATCGCGCTCTGGCTCCAGGTGTCCCGGAGGAAATGGATCAATTTACGAAACTATCCGTGTGGAATTTCGCAACTCCGAGGTTCCTTCCAGGTCTTCTGGTTTCCTTCCCCGCTCCCAAAAGTCTTATAGATAGGTCATAACACTCTTAAATGCAATGCCTGAGCAAGCTCTCATTTACATTTACATTTACATTTACAGCATTTAGCAGATGCCCTTATCCAGAGCGACTTACAATTGGTACAGTCTTACAATCCAAGCAATTGTGGGTTAAGGGTCTTGCTCAAGGACCCAACAGTGGCAGCTTGGCAGAAGTGGGATTCGAACCCTGGACCTTCTGGTCCATAGTCCAGTACCTTAACTGCAAGGCTACCACAGTCCCATAGGGTACAGGGTACCACAGTACCACAGCCTACAGGGTGGCAGTGGAAAGGAAAAACTCCCCAAATGGTGTAAGAAAGAAACCTTGAAATGACAATATTATCAATTAAATAATAAATATAATAGAATAAATAAAATAATAAAATAATAAATAATAAAATAAATACTAAATATCATAAAATAGAGAATATAATAAAATAAAATAAAATAAATAATACAATAAATTAAAGAATAAATATAATAAATAGAGTATGTAATAAAAAATAATAATATATGTTTGAGAACATAATAAATAAAATAATAAATATAATAAAATTGATACTATAATAAATAAAAAATTAAATGTGATAAAATAGAGAATATAATTAAAATAAAGACTGTAATAAAATAGAGATTTTATTAAATAAAATAATAAATATAAGAAAATAAAGAATATAATAATTACATTAATAAATATAAGAAATTAGATAATATAATTAATAAATATAATGAATATAAGAAAACAGAGAATATAATAAATAATAAATATAATAAAATAGTGGATGCAATAAATAAAAAAAGAAAATACAATAAACAGAATAAAATAGATAATATACTAAACAAAATAATAAACATTATGAAATAGTAAATAAAATAAATGAAATAATAAATATATAAAAAAGAGAATATAATACTTCAGATAAGAAATATAATAACATAGAAATTATAATAAATAAAATAATATATGTAACAATATAAAGACTATAAAAATAATAGAATAAATAAATTAATTAATACATTTAAAAATAAACTTAATAAAAGAATAAATATAATAGAATAGGGAATATAATACATAACATAATACATGTAATTAAGTAGAGAATATAATAAATAAAATAAATATAATAAAATAGAGATTATAATACATTAAATAATAAATAATAATAAAATAGAGAATGTAATAAGGAACTTAACCAGATGCTGGAAGAACACACACACACACACACACACACACACACACACACACACACACACGCACAGGTATTGTTCTGAGAGACGGGAGGAATCAGTAGTACCATGATGCATAGAGAACATGCCAAATTCCACGAGAGCTGGTCCCTTACTAAAGCACAGCCCAGCTGTAAGAGCGCGCGGACCGTACTGTACCTCAACGGGAGATGTGACGGAGGTGGGCGGGGACGGGGAGTGCGCATGCGCTCAGGGAGAAGCAGCAGAAGCAGCAGTCGGTCTGGAGAAAAAGAAAGAGAAGAGGAGCAGCGGCGGAGCGCGAGCAGCCATGAGAGCGCCACGAGAGAGGGAGACGCACGAGAGCGGCACGGAGCAGCACGCGCAGGTGGAGGGACGGGGGCCTTAGTAATAAAGAGCGCTTCGGTTATGTCGGTTTCTGCTGGGCTTGTTGGCTTTGTGTGTGTTTTCGTCAGAGCCAAACTTTAGCCGGTCGGTGCGGATGCTGCTGGATTTTTTTGTGCGTAAAGAAAAACCAAACAGACCAAAAGCACCAAAAGCGCGCGGGGGATCAAACGGAAGAAGAGCCTCAAACAAAACAAAACAAAACAAACCCGAAACAAAAAGAGGAAACTTTGAAGGAACTTTTTTTAAGAGTCTCCGGTAGCAGATCGATGATTCGCCCACGGGCTGTGGCGCGCGATGGAGAGCCTGGCCGATCTGCACGGCGGGAGCCATGAACCGGCGGCGGCGGCGGGCATGGCGTCCATCCTAGAGAGCGGAGACTATCCTCATCCTCACCCTCATCACCCCCATCCTCATCACCCCCACCATCCGCACGGCCACCCTCATCCTCATCAGCACCGGCCGCCCGAGCACGGGCTCGCGGGCCACCTGCACGCGGCCATGAGCGGCGCCATGGCGTGCGAGGCCGCCCCCGGGATGAGCATGAGCATGAGCGGCACCTACACCACGCTCACACCGCTGCAGCCCTTACCGCCCATCTCCACCGTGTCGGACAAGTTCCCTCATCACCCCCACGCGCACCCGGCCCCTCCTCATCCTCATCCCCATCCTCACCAAAGACTGGCCGGGAACGTGAGCGGGAGCTTCACGGTGAACAACCTCTACGCGCCCTACCACAAGGACTACGGCTCCCAGCACGCGCTGCATCCTCCACCGCCTCCTCCGCCTCCTCCTCCGCCTCCTCCGCCTCCGTACGGCCACGACAAGATGCTCGGGCCGGCCGGATCCGGGTTCGAGGCGCACCACCCGGCCATGCACGGCAACGGGGTCACGTCGTCGTCCTCGTCGACGACGACGTCGTCGCCCGCGGCCGGCATGATGGTCCAGATCAACGGCCTCCATCACCACCACCACCATCACCACCACCACCCGCACCACGCGCACCACCCGCACCTGGGTGCGCAGGGACACCCGCATCAGCAGCGCGACCGGGACCGGGAGCACTCCGGCGCGCCCGTCGAGGAGGTCAACACCAAAGAGGTGGCGCAGCGGATCACCACCGAGCTCAAGCGCTACAGCATCCCGCAGGCCATCTTCGCGCAGCGCGTGCTCTGCCGCTCGCAGGGAACCCTCTCGGACCTGCTGCGGAACCCCAAGCCCTGGAGCAAGCTCAAGTCCGGCCGGGAGACCTTCCGCCGCATGTGGAAGTGGCTCCAGGAGCCCGAGTTCCAGAGGATGTCCGCGCTGCGCCTCGCCGGTGAGTCCGGGGGTTTGTTGGTTTGTTGGTTTGTGTTTTTCTTTCTTTGCTTTGGTTTTCGGTTTTGATTTTGCTTTTGTTGTATAACTGAAAAGTAAAGTTCATTTCAATCTGTTACTGATCCTCATCCTAAGAGCGAGCCTGTGTTATAGATTGGTTGATTGATTCACTGCACTTATTGATTGAGTGATACAGAATTATTAGCTCATCAGTGAACTAGAACCAAAGCAAAGAAGAACAATACTTTAGGAAACATTTCTGCTTCCCCAAATCACCCGTGTGTCTATGTGTGTGTGTGTGTGTGTGTGTGTGTGTGTGTGTGTGTGTGTGCATTGGTTCTCATTAACATGACTAAACATCACTGCAAAAAGTGTTCTCGTTTTATGCTTCACACCAAATTCGTTCTTTATATTGGTTTCTGTTTTTTAACTTAATATAAATACTAAAAGTAACCTTCAGTTGAAATCATTTAAATTTACGTTAACTGAAACTAAGAGTTCATATGTTAAATTTCGTTTCTGTTTTTTTAGCTCGTCTTTAATAATAATAATAATAATAATAATAATAATAATAATAATAAAAATAAATAATAAAGACCCGGATCCCGATCAGTAAAATAATTAAGACTGCACTAAATTAATCTCCAAACCAAACGCGCTGGGAACGTAAGAGTGTGTAAGCTTTAATTCTGAGCACACACCACAATCAATTAACCAATCGATTGACTCCTGACTTTGCCTTCGTCCGGATGGACAGAAATACACTGAGGGGAAAAAAGTTAAACATCTGGGCATCCAGCTGCTCTAAAACACGAACAAGAATCTAAGAATTATTATTATTATTATTATTATTATTATTATTATTATTATTATTATTATTATTATTATAAATATCTCGATCTACAGTCCAAATTGAACAAACCAGAGAGACAGTGGCAAGGAAAAACTCTGTACACGTGATGAGTCCCAGCCTCCGTACCAGCCTAGACGTGATATGTCAGAATTATCTACATTACATTATACAAATAATGCATTTATAATGATATCATAAATACACAATAGACAACTATATTACAATAGAAAATAAATAAATAAATAAAACAAAATATCAAATATAATAAAAAGTATAGGGCTATATAATACATGACCTAGATATTATAATGAATAAAATAATGAATATAATATAGCTCGAGCTCTATATATTATATAGAGAATATAAAAAAGAATTGTAATAAATAAAATAAAACAATATCGACGACAATAAAATGGTATATATAATAAATAAAACACGCTCAAGAAGTCTTTAATCCAAAAAGGTAAAAGTTATATATTTTTCAATTATATGCAAATTATCCATTCAATTTAAATACAGAAGTCTAATGTAAAAATAAATTAAGAAGTAAGTATAATTTATATATTTATTAAATATGTATTTAATAAATGTAAAATCTTATAATATATAAAATGTGTAACATTTATCAGGGACATAAAGTCTGAATGACAACAGAACAGATAAAACAATGAATATAATAAATCAGAGTAGTTATGTGTAGCATGTCTTACCATGTCTTTATTCTTAAAATCTTAACGTTTAGATTGTTTATATTTTTAATGCAGAATGCAGTTTCGGTGCTTCTTCTTTTTTATATACGTGTTCTTTTGAAATATTTAATCATGTTTGCTATTAAACCGATTTATAAACACCGTTTATCGTATTCTTATAATTAAAACCTCGGACTGTAAGGAGCGATTGTTGTGAAGTCAAATTAAATAAATACACGCTGAATTTAAGCACCAGATTAAAAAGAGGCCTGTTCTTTTGGGGGGGGGGAGGTTTGTGGACCTTTGACTGGGTTTCCCAACTCGATGGATCTGAGATATTAATGTGAGATTTTAGAGAGTGTTTCCCGAAAGCGTCTTCATCAGCCGGTCTCAGGTAAGGACAGCATGGGAAATCGATAAGCACGTAATCAATCGATGTTCTGTGCTTCATCTGTATCAGTTTAGGAAGGTTGGGATGAATCTAAATATTCTAATAATCACTAAACATCCAACGCAGCGTTTAACCAAGCACACATAACCAGAAACCCACATAGAGCTGTAATAGTGTCACTGTGGCAAAGCCTTACTCACTGCAGTACGATTTGTGTGTGCTGGTAAATCATTCAGATTATATTGTTATATAATACAAAAAGATTATGTTCAGAAACTATTAGTTCAGAAAAACATGCTTACATTTAAATATTTAAACAAATAGGTTTAAATCTACACTGCTCTAAGAGATACCTGATCCGATTTCATTTACTGATCCATAATCTGTAGGCTTTAGTCTTATTCAGTGGTGTTTAGTCAGATTTCTTGTCGTTTTAAGGCAGGTTTGCTGTGCAGATTTCTCTTAGATGTGGACAAATATTTTATATATTTGAAATATTTTGAGCTGTACTGTATGGGCATTTAACTGGGCACTCTTTGCATCGCTGCCGTGGCTGAGATCATTGGCACATCTGCAACCTTTATTTACTCTTTTACTCTTAATTAGAGCTTGGAACGTATTGCTCGGATTGTTGTGAAGTCTGGCGAATGTTATAAATAAGACTGGTCGCTTAAAACAGTGAAAAACGCGAACTAAACAGCATTTCGTTATTATTCCTATTGCCTGTATTTAAAATAAGCCTTCAGTGATCAACCTGTTGCTTTTGTCGCCCTCTAGTGTATATCGGTAGTAGCACAGCAGCCTTTAAGAAGCACGTTATTACTGTGTTAACGGGAGGGTCAGTAGACACGTGATTAATGAAGAGGTTAATCCAGATTTACTGATTCAGAATCCCAGTTTAAGTTAGCCTGGCTTTGGACCGTCCGTGCTGGGCCTCTGTACAGATGTTCCTGCGTCACGCTTTGTCCTTCGTTTTGGAGTCAGGCGCGTGTGCTGTGTCTTTGTGCGGAATTCAGTTTGACTGTGTTGTTTGGTGGGTGTGTGTGTGTGTGTGTGTGTTGGGGGGGAGGGGGTACGGCCCCATTTCGTTGTGGTGTTATGCAGATCACGCATGCGCACCAGCAGTTTACACCATTTTAACTGATAAATCCAGTAATTCAGCATGGTATGATTGTGCTCTCTCTCTCTCTCTCTCTCTCTCTCTCTCTCTCTCTCTCTCTCTCTGTGTTGTTGTTGTTGTTGCTGCTACTATGCTGACCTTGAGCCAAATTTATTTGCATTAATCAATAGCTCGATAACTCGGCATGTTAGAGTGGTGGATTTCCCACGCTGCTTTAGCTCCTTTAGTAGGATTAGTATTAGTATTTTTAGTATTATAAATAGTTTTTTTTTTTTAATTTAACCTTTAATTTAACCAGGTGAGTCATTACGAAAATACAATGTATAACATACAATATACAAAAGATGACCATATAAAATGGCATACACTAGTAATAGATACATTAAACACAGGGAATCTGCAATAATTTGCTATTAGTAGTAGTTTTATTATAGTATTATTAGTAGAGTATTATAACTAGTACTATTAGTATTGGTATTATTATCAGCTGCAGTATTAGTAGTAGTAGTGTTAGTACTAATATTATTTTTATTATTACTAGTAGTAGTGATGACAGTAGTAGTATTACTATTACTTTTAGTAGTAGTAGTATTAGGATTAATAGTAGTAGTATTATGACTACTTAATATTTTTAGTAGTAGTAGTAGTAGTAGTGGTATTACTATTAGTAGTAGTAGTAATGTTAATAATAGTAGAAGTAGTAGTACTCGTAGTATTAGTAGTATTTTTAGCATTATTCTTAGCATTATTACTCTAATCTGAATAGCATTTATATGTTTGCTTGTAGTTATGAGATGTTTTTTGTTTGTTTGATTATCCCTCTCTTTTTTGCCTCCCTAATCCCGTGAGCATACAGCGATCTAAATCAGCTACTTATCTGATTTTTCCATTTCTTCATGTAATGAATGAATGAACTGAGTTTTCTGTTTTGGTTGTGCTTTGTGCTTTTTATTTCAGTACTGTAACCAGCAGACATTCACCTGAAATAGTATTTTTTATTTTGGCTGTTTGTTTGTGTAACAGTTTTCTGTGTTTATGCTGTTTATCTATTGATTGATTGATTGATTGATTGCTGCCTTGTAAAATAAGCTATATGTCGATATGACACCCTAAGCCTTTGGGGCTCTGCTGATGACGGCATGATCTGAGTGGTGATGTGCAGATGAACAGAACCGAACCTCATGTCGTGTGTCTGTGCCACACTCACACTGTGCATGCTGCACTTACCCTCCAGCTGTGGTGTGGAATATCTAAGCCTTATGCAAATATCGATCCGTTTATATTGATCTGTTTCTGGATAAAGAAAATGCATTACACAACTTAACCCTGAACACACAGTCACATAACAACACAATGCATTCTGGGATCAGCAGTTCATTCCACTGTGTAAGAAGCTGACCTCAGTCATGTTCCAAAATCTAGTGAAACGCCCTCTATCAGCAAAGGTGGAGCCCAAACTGCAAACTATCACCCATGTTGTAGATGTAAATTATTGGGTGTCCACAAACATCCGTCTAAATATGGTGTATCTAGGTCCAGCTAGGGCGACAGTGGCATGGAGAAACTCCCTCACTACGATGTGGAAGAAACCTTGGGAGGACTAAGAATCAAAAAGGGACCTGACCTGCTGAGGCATTAAATTACATTACACAAATAATAAACTTTTTTAAATGAATATAATACAATGAGAATATAAAAAATTAAATAAAGAATATGATAAATAAAATAATGAATATAATGAATGAGATAATGAATATAATAAAATGAGAATATAAAAATAAAATAGAGAATATAATAAATAAAACAAAGAATATGATAAATAAAATAATTAATGTAATAAATAGAGTATGATAAACACACTTAAATACAATTAATATAAAGAATAGCATAATGGATAAAATAAAAGTAGACTATAGAAAATAAAATAGAACATATGATAAATAAATATAAAGTAAGATAAATAAAATAATGAATATAATTAGTAACACTGAGAATATAATAAATAAACAACATTATAAGTATAGAAAATAAAATAGATAATATAATAAATAAAATTATGAATATTAGATATACTACTATTGTGAATTATAGCTTTGATAGCTAATGATCAAATATGTTATTAACCTTTATGTAAAATGCATTTATACATTTATAATGTATTGAAGTCACTTATAAACACAATTAACAGGATTATTCTTTACTCTTGATTACTCTTTATAAAAGTATTACAAAATAAAGGTCCTTCCTTGTCGGGTGTGAGGCATTAAATCAGAATGAACAATAGTGATTTAAATGCATGAATAAAGTATCAGTTTAACCATTTATAAATGCAACAACTAACGTATTTTTTGTTTGTTTGGGTTGCACAGTGCAATGTGTAAAACTAATTTTATGGTAATGCATCTATTTTTTACATCTATTTGTGTATTTAGACACAAAAATGCAGGGCATATCATTTACTGATATGTCTTTCATAGCACGCATGCTTTAAAAACAGTAGAAACCATTTGTTCAACTGGAGATGAATAATGTATTCCCTAGTGTACTGTTTAAATGTAATCATGCACTTGCAATCAAAAATATTCAACCCCCAAAAGAAAGTAAGGATTTAGAACTTTAAACTGTTCAGCAGAGTTAGAACTTGCCTTAAATTAAGTCGTTATCCGTTGAATACTTTTATGTCCAATTATTCACCCCTTATTTAACATCTACTGCTGGTTTATTTCACCTGAATTTGGGTTAAAATGACTTAATTTGATTCAGCTGTGATGTGTTTATATAAACACCCCCAAGGAATGTGTTCATGGTGAGTTGCAACCAAGGCGAAGACCAAAGTCACAAAAAATGAAAGAGGAGATAATTTCATTGCACCAAAATGGCAAAGGGTATAAGGTATCCAAGACCTTGAAAGTTCCTAGAGACACATTGGGAGCACTGAGAAAACCCAAAACTTCATCAAGATGCCTTCTCAATCTCAACAGGACAACAAAGTTACTAATAAAGACTTACAGAATGACCCGATGAAGGCTGGGACAAATGTAACAACGTCAACCGTAATAAGATCACTTAACAACCAAGGACTTTATGGTCAGACTCAACAATGCATGCCAGTCTTGACCAAGAAGCACAAGAAGGGTTGATTAGAATATGCCAGAAGGAATTTGGATAGGCCTACTGAGTTCTGGGACACAATTCTATGGAGTGATGAAACAAAAATGGAACTGTTTATCCATATGGATCAGTTTGTTTGGAATAATAACCCCTTCTGTTATGACTTCTGAGGTGAACTTGAACCTTGGTGATAACTGGACTCTCCAGCAACACAAAGGCCCAGAAACATTTAAAACTCAACCAAAACTTGGTTAGGGAATCGGTCCTGGAAAGTTCTGGAGTGGTCTTTTCAGTCCCCCGATTTAAATCCCATAGAAAATCTTTGGTGGGCTTTAATGGAAGCAGTTGCTGCACGGAAGCGATCAAGCCTCGACAACTGGAAGTGTTCACATGTGAAGAACGGATAAAGACGTTTCAGATGTGTGTCAGTACTTACCAAAATCGTTTATTAGTGGTTACAAAGACTAAAGGGATTGTCTAGCATGTACAGGATCGCGTTTGTGAAGAGATGTCTTGATGCATGCTCAATAATCCAGGTATCCCAGGAGCTGAATCAGTTCATCTGGACATAATGCTTTGTGGGAGAAACGTTTCGTCACTCATCTAAGTGACTTCTTCAGTCTTAGCTAGTTGGAAAACTTTCCCAATCTTATATACAGCACCTTTGCATAATGACTAATACCAGCACCATTATATAACATTTTTCTCCATCCTTAGCCACTGTGTCAGTGGGGGGATTGAGAGAAATCTCACAAGGATGGAGAGAAATCTCACATTAAGTAGGCCCTGGGCCTTTGTCAAAGTCAGTAAGACGCCCAAACAGAGCTCCAGCAGATCGACGAGAGAAGAACAACAACCGCAGTGTAAGCGTAAACCAGTGGTGATTCCATATGTGGCAGGAACATCGGAACAATCGAGACGCATATTTGCCAAACACCGCGTTTCGGTGGCTTTCAAACCCCAAAACACGCTATGCCAGAAACTGGTCGACCCCAAGGATCGGGTCCCCCAGCACAAACAGAGTAATGTAGTGTACGCTGTTAAGGATTGCCAGGAATTGTACATCGGGAGAACCAAACAACCACTGGCGAAACGGATGGCACAACATAGAAGACTTACCTCATCAGGTCAGGATTTGCACCCACCTACAGGCCAGTGGCCACACTTTCAAGGATGAAGACGTGCAGATCCTTGATAGGGAGGAACGATGGTTTAAGATGGAGTAAAAGAAGCCATTTTTGTAAAAAGGGAACGTCCATCCCTGAACCGAGGAGGGGGCCTCAGAGTACACCTCTCACCATCTTACAACGGCGCCATCGCAGCCCTTCGCCAATCCTGTGTGAATGGCACACGTGGCCATTGTCATTAATGTCAATCTGCATATAAAACTGATCACCGGTCCCATTGTTATGCAATGGTGCTGGTACCAGTCGTTATGCAAAGGCGCTGTATATAAGATTGGGGAAGTTTTCCAACTAGCTGACACTGAAGAAGCCACTTAGATGAGTGACGAAACGTTTCTCTGACAAAACCCTATGTCCAGATGAACAGATTCAGCTTCTGAGATTTGTGAAGAGAATTCTGTTTTTATGTCAGTATATGTTCTCCACATCGGTTCTGTGTGACAAGTATTCTTTATTTGTTTACTGAGACTTTCTTTTGTGTATTTTCGTTCATTCTGTACACACCAGGATAAAACCTTTAAAGATGAGGGGGTTGAATATTTCTGATCGTGTGTTTAAAACGGTTTTGAGATCGATCGTGAATCAGTTAACTACTTTAACCAGTTATCATTTATACTGTATTGAGCTTATACATACATTGTGTCATTTATTAATACTCATTCATATTCGAGCGATCGCATTATATTTTTACTTCAGAATCTCCATTTTGAAGACTAGCTAAATCATGCGCTCTTCTCTCAGTGACTTCAGGATTCTATGATAATTGGCTGGTCTCACGTTGCCCCCTAGTGGTTGAGCATCGATATAGCTCTGTGAACCCGCACTGAAATCAACGTAAAATGTCTTTAGATTGATTCTGAAGGTTAAAACGTTCGTCGTGTGTTCACTAAAATCACTTAACCTACACTATACAGTTAAAACTGTATAGATTTCCACAGGGGAAAGGGTCTCTAGAGCTCTGAGTCGACAGCGCCAAGGCTAACCACTTTGCCGTCGCATCGCCTGAGTAAAATTCAATACATGTGTTCGTGGGTTTAAAAAGGAATATACGTATTCAGTAAATCAATCAAAAGTCTCAAGCAAGTCCCAAGTTACTGTGGTAATTACCTACTAAAGTAAGTCATGTCAAGTCCCAGCTATCAGTCAAGCAAGTCTCAAATCTCATGTTTCCACATTTAAATCAGCCAACAGACAGCGGTCGTAAAGAGTTCAATTTTATTTTCAGCATGAACAAAGGCTGTTTTGTTTCTTCTTGGTTATTTAACTGATCATGCGAACTCGTCATGCCAAATTACGTAAAAAATTAGAACACTCAATGAAACCGTTTTCTTTTTAAAAAAACATATTTAAACACATGGACATTCGATCTTCATTTGAACAATAATGAGCAGTGTATATCTAAACTGAAGATCAAATGTCTATATTTATAAATATGTTAAAAAAAGAAAAAAACGTTTCATTAGGTGTCCTAATTTTTCAGAACTCGTAACTGAATGTCCTACAAAATAAAACCAAGTATATACAAATACATAAAAACATATAGACTAAAGCATAAATATTAGGCCTACAGACATGACATCAACAGATGAAGATATATGCTAATTATTGTCTTTTTTAACAAAATAAACATTTTGATTCATTGACAGAATTTAAGGCAAATTTCAGTATAAAAAAAAAATTTCAGTATAAAAAACACTTTGAAACGGAAATCACCCAACCGTGTTGTCTTTGATATATTTACAACCGCAAATAAGAAAACGTTGGGACAGTATGGAAACTGCAAATAAAGAACACAGGGTTTCTTACATTTCCTTTGACTTTAATTTCATTTCAGACAATATGAACCTGAGGTATTTTATGGTTTTTCTGGCCAACTTAAATTCATTTGTTATTAAACATCCATTCCTGCATTTCATTCCTGTAAGACATTTCAAAAAAAGTTGGGACAATAAAGCATTTACCACTTTGTAATGTTGCTGTTCCTTCAAGTAATTTAGTGTTTCAGGCGTATCTTGTTCAATTCTTCCTGAAGGTGTGAAGCAGTAAGGGGTCATCATTGTTGCATTTTTTGTTCTAAATTCTCCACACATTCTCTATTGGGGACTGGTCAGGACTGCAGATAGGCCAGAAAAGTACCTGTATCCTCTTCTTCCGCAGCCATTCTTTAATGTGTGCAGCATGTGGTTTTCTTTTGTGTTTTGTCTTGTTGAAAAATGCTGGACGTCCCTGATGAAGATGTCGTCTTGAAGGCAGCTTATGTTGCTCTAAAATCTCAGTGTACTTTTCTGCATTAATGCTGCATCACAGAAGTGGAAATGATTTTTACCAAGAGCCCTGACCCGACCCCATACCATGCCAGAGCCTGGCTTTTGATAACAGTCTGGATAGTCCTTTTTTCATCGTTGGTCCAAAAAAAATCTGCTATACTGATGGGTCTGAGCACAATCCCAATTTCCACTGTATGATGGTCCATCCCAGATGCCACTGAGCCCAGAGAAGTCGACGCCCCTTCTGGACATGGTTATTACATAAGGCTTCTTTTTAGCACAGTAACGTTTTAAGTGGTATCTGTGAATGTAACTCTGTATTGTAGAGCTTGATAAAGGTTTGATAAAGGAAGCCCTTGCCCATGTGGTTCTATCAGCTATTGATGAATGATGGTTCTTGATGCAGTGACGTCTGAGGGAGTGGAGATCACCCCTCTTCAGTTTCAGGCTTTTTAGGAAATTCCTCCAGATTCCTTGAACTGTTTAATGATATTATGCTCTGTAGAGGGAGGAATATAGAAATCCCTTCCAAGCCAAACATTTCAACCATTTTATCACACATTTGTAGACAAAATGGAGATTCTCTGCCAATCTTTACTCTTCAAAGATACCGTTGAAATTACGTCATTATTTCGTTTTTTTCTCATCACTAGCTCTCAATTGGCTCAGTCCCAGCTGAGCTTTTTGGAATGTGATGCAGCTGAAATGCAGGAATTTATGTTTATTAACATAAATGCTCTCTCTCTCTTTCTCTCTCTCTCTCTCTCTCTCTCTCTGCCTTTCAGCATGCAAGCGAAAGGAGCAGGAACATGGTAAAAATGAGCGCGGGAGCGTCTCAAAGAAACCACGCCTCGTTTTCACCGACGTTCAGCGCCGGACTTTACACGCAATATTCAAAGAGAACAAGCGCCCGTCCAAAGAATTACAAATCACCATTTCTCAGCAGCTGGGCCTGGAGCTGGCCACCGTCAGCAACTTCTTCATGAACGCACGCCGGCGGAGCCTCGATAAGTGGCTGGATGATGGAAGCTCCAACTCGGCCAACTCAGCCAGCACTTGTACCAAAGCATAACAGCTGCAGACTTGACCCTTCGGTGGAAAAGCTTTAAATCAAAAAAACCAAGCCAGAGACCTTCTGGAGAGTTTTTTTTTTTGCCCTTAAGACTTGTACGATACTGATATTTATAATATCCAAAGAAAACCAAACAACCAAAGACTTCTTCTTCTTCTTCGATGCATATTTAAGACTTCTTTGTTTATGTCTGCAAAAAAACAAGTGTTAACCATCGGTCATTTGACCCTCGTACACAAACCCATTCCCTGCACCCAACAATCTGGTTTGGACTTCGCTGATCGGATGCGGAGTCGCCGTACTGCGTCTTTTAATTTAATTTCTTTTCCATTCGATGTTTTTGTGTACAACTCAAAACGTGTGATGTCACACGAGTTTAAGCACTGTGTCTGAAGAGAGATGAGCACAGGTGTGATGATGATGAAGATGTCACGTATTCACCTGTGCAAGTTCACCCCCTCAAAAATTCATAGACCTTTCCAAGTTTTGAGGATGAAAACATTGATCTCTGTAGCATCTGTCCTAGAACGGCATCCTCGCCATAGTGCTTTCTTCCCGACTGTTAAGATTGTTTATACCCATCACCCACTGCGTAACCATTCCACACGTACGTGTCGCAATCAATCAGATGTCAGCGTACGGAACCAAAGAGTTTCTTGTCTTTTTAGACAGGTTTTTATATATATTTTCTCTTGAGACTTATAGACTCAAAACGCCAGCAGCTAAACACCAAAGATTGACCCTTGGCGGGCAGTGCCAGTGCAGATTGACAAATCAGAAGCATGTAGCCTGAGAGGGATGGTGATCCTCCAGATCTCAGATGATTAATTGAGCAGGGGTTGAGAGGTGATCGTAAGCAAGAATCCGGTCGATATATTATATTAAGACATTCGTGCAGCTCTGAGTTATACTTTAGCTACGATATTTTATCTACACGCCTTTGTTGCCCCTGCAACTCCTCTTAAGACTGTCAAGTCCATTAGGAGAAGGTCTGGTACGTAGATAATCACGCTGTGTGGTGTGCTGTGTGGTTTGGAGTCAATATGATTTATTGTTAATAATAGATTTAAGTTTAAAAAGTAAGAATCTCCCATGGAAATGCATTGATGGAATGTTCAGATTCAAATTTCAACCAACAAAATTTCAAATTTCAACTGAGAAACTTTCAGGTTTCAACAACATTTCTAATTTCATCCACCAAAATGAACATTTCAAACAACAAATTTTCAAATTTCAATTGACAAAATTATGAATTTAAAATGGGAAAAAATTAGAAATGTATCAATTTAAATGGAAAACTTTAACATTTTCTAATTTAAACTCACAAATTTTCAAATTTCAACAGACAATTTCAAATTTCAACCAACATAATTTAATTTTCAACCAACAAATTTTCAAATTTCAACTGAAACAATTTCAGATATCAACAGACAAAATTTCACATTTCAATCTACAAAATGCAAATTTCAACAGACATATTTTTAAATTTCAACCAACAAAATTTTAACAGACAAAATAAAATTTTTAATCGAGAAAATTAAAATATCAACAAACAAATTTTCAACTGACAATATTAAAAATGCAAGTGACAAAAATTTAATTTTCAACTGACAAAATATCACATTTCAAATAACAAAATTCTAATTTCAACTGACAAAATTCCAATTTCAACCAACAAAATTCTAATTTCAACCGACAAATTTCTAATTTCAACCGACAAATGTCAAATTTCAATCGACAAATTTTCCAATACCATCCGACAAATTTTCAAATTTCAACCAACATAATTGCATAGACTCAGAGCAGCTATGCATGTTCACCCCTCCCCCCTCTGTGTCCATATAATAACACATACACATACATAATACATAAAAGTACTGGGACACAAGCTACATTCTTTCTACTTGCCACATGTGCGGTACTGTTGTAGTTGTTTTAGAAAATGCAAATCTAGTTCATTTTCACGTTCCCACACCTTACTAACTCATATCTATGTATTAGGATCTCATTCCCACACCCCATGGCCACACATTAATTTTACAAAGAAAGGAAGTCACCAGCAGGACTAACTTACTCCTAAAGCTGAGGAATCAGAACTCAGCTCAGTATCGCGTCTTTGGTTTCCTTGCTTGCGTTTGACCAATCAGACTCCTCACAGCCTCCACCTCGATTATTTCTGGATATTTTAGCCACGACTCTAAAATCAGCCCTGAGAAAGTCCTTGTGCTATAAAAGCACCCACGTACTGTCTGGCACGATGGCGTAAGAGGTCAGCAATGTCGCCTCACGGCTCCAAAGGTTACTGGCCCAATCCGGACTCTGGATTGTGTGGAGTTTGCATGTTCTCCCCGTGTCCTCAACACTGTTAATAAATGACATTAATAAATACAGGGAAGCAACGTTTAACGTCAGCATTACGTTCTTGGAAACAGAACTACTAGAGTCACGTAGTGGTTTAGATCATTTGCACACAATATTATTACAAAAATATTGATTCATAAGTTTTAATTGATTAAAAAGAATGTTTTTTACTTTATTTTCATGTCTAATAAGAAAAAATTGTTCTACGTCTTGTATACATCTGAATGTATACAAGGCATATGAATGACCTATACTTGTTGTACACGCCTTGTTCACGTCTGAATGACAGAAATTTTGTTTGAGTGACACCTGCTGACAGAAAATGCAGAAATAGCAGTCTTGAAAGGCAGAAAAAAACATGGTAACGTTCTGCGCTCGGTTTCCAGTTTTATAAATTCTCCAAAGATAGGAATGACTATCGTTTCCAATACGGTACAGTACTAAGTGTTTTCGTATTGTGTTTTCATTAATATTACTGTTTAAAATAAGACACTATGTGCAAAGTTTCTAAACTACCGGATGTAATGTGGATGCTAAACCTTCTGTGCAGTACACGGTTCGGAAGAAAGCACTATGTGATTTGTTTGGTTACCAAAAAAGTGTACAGCTCCCCGTATTTAAGACGAAGAGAATGCAAGAGAGAAAAAAAACAAGACGTAAAGAAGACTAGGAGTACGTTCCAGACCTTCTAACTTTTTTTTAGGTTGAACCAAAGATGCTACCTCACTCGTTTTTTTTTTTTCGATTAGTGATTTCGATCACGTTAATGATACCAAAGAATACCAAAGATGTTACTTTTCTTTCTCTCTCTCTTTTTTGCACGGCCTACGTGAATGATAAACACTGGTGGATGAACCGATGGTGTGATGATCGCCCAGCCCTTTCCTTTCCTTCTTTCCTTTCCTTATTCCTTCCCTCACTTGCTAGCTTTCTTCTTTCATCCGTGCTCGTGTAACTGCGGACTTTGTTAAAAAAAAACTCACAGGACGAGTGCCTTGCTTGAACCAAAGTGTTGAAACCGCCGTTGACCTCTCGATATCGATCTCTCTTTTTCTCTTTCTCTTCTTGGAATACCTCAGCCTCTTAAAGGGCCACCAAAGAAGACGAACGGAGTCTCTCTCTCTTTCTCTCTTTATATATAAATATGTCTTTCTTTATGTCTCTCTCTCTCTCTCTTTCTCACCATGGTGCTTTTCACCAGTGCAGCCATGCAACAAGAACATACCAAAGGGATTGCTTTCTTTCTTTCTTTCTTTTCTTCTTTTCTCCTTGCGGATAAACCAAAGCCCTCCCAATCTTTCCCCAAAGTCTGTTCCTTAAACAAATCAACCACCAATTTAGCTGGGTAACAGGCCGTTACGTCCATGTTTGAAGCTACCAAATGTCTCTGCGAATACCTCATAGTAATAAACGCGTGCAGTCGTGTCGTCTAGAGTCTACGTGAGCCCTGGAGTGTTTCTTTTCCGCCGTTTCGCTTCAGCTCCCAACGTCCTGTGGAGCGTGTTTTTAGTCTCGGGTAGACGATTCTTTTTTACAGGGTAAAACTGATCCGCTGTGACACCGTGCTTCTCTATAGTTCCTCCGTTTCCGTGTCCGTGATTTTCCCTTTTCTGTTTCATTTTTGTATCGCTTAAACGATTGCTTGATTTATGTATTTGTAGAAAATATAGATTTGTATATATTCATAGGGTTTTTTTTGAGAAAAAACAAAAACAAAACAAAATCGAACACGCTGAAATGAAAACCGGAAAAGGGGGGACATTCGGAGGGGTTGTTTTTTGCCTTTGATGGTTTGGGTCGTGTCTTATAGCTGGCACTCCGTTCTGAGATCGAAACACTGCCAGAAACACAAAAGAAACACACAAACACACACACATGAAAAGATCTGCCACGATGACTGAAGCGAAGGGCATGCAGTGATCAGTCATTACCTTTTGTTTTTCCTTTAGAGCTTACCCACACTAGGCGACCTTGAACCGCGAACAGGCCTGCTTGAGGTGGGCACAGACCTGATTCAGTTGGCACAGTACAAAACTACGGAACACAACATCAGAAGCTTCTGTAAAATATAAAAAACTAGGTCCATAATCAGTAAATCTATTGTAAGGTGTAAATGAAGGCTATGTGCCAGCGTGCCCAAAACCAGCCCCGACTTAAGCGTGCCCAAGCCAAGACCATTTAAGCGGTAGCCTCCGGGATGGCACAAAGCAGGCATGCATAGTGTGAGTATGCTCCAAATCTGACAGGGATCGCAAGGAGGGCAAAATGAAAAAATTCAGGTGGCAGAGCAGATTCTGCTTCAAACAACATTCCGTATCCATATTGAGTGGCAGGGTGAGGGTTCAGGTGGGCACCACCGGGTATACCGTCCATCCACCACCGAGAGGTGACCAATCAAAAAATGGGAGAGGATAAACGTTCAGACTTGGGGCCACTGGATATGGCCAATATTTTAAAATAGCAAATGTCCTGGCAAAGGAAAATGCTCACTACAGTGGGCAGCATTAAAACAAAGCTTAAGGTTTTGTACCAGAGGTTCCAGCTGCATGTCTTTGCCCCTTTTCCTATAAAGTGATGCCCTGGGTATAAATTTTGTATGTTATAACCTCTGCCGCTACACACCGAATGCGACACAAAAATGCGAAATATTCAGACGCCTTCAACAAAACGTAATGCGATTTTATTTTAAAATATCGCCATCTGATTCGATGCTCATAATATCGACATTGAGGATCTTTTATTTATAAAGAGCTACGCAGAAATGAGAATGGACAGTCTGAGCTTCATCAGAATGCATTTCTTTGTTTTAAACAATTTAATAAACGCAAAAAAATACAGCAACGATTAGCAGAACGATCCGTTTGTAAGTCATTTCGATAAATGTGACGTTAAATAAATAACAAAAAAATCTGTCTTATTTATGTCTAACACATAAGGAATTTGACTTTGGTTATACAGATGCTAGCAAATAGCAGATCTTTTTATAAAAGATCCAAAGATTTGAATGACTGTCATATACAGTACAGTACTGTACTAAATCTTTTTATATTGTGCTTTAGATAATATTCTAGTTTAAAACAACACCACATGTGAAGTGTCTATGAATAAACACAATCACCAGAACGATACGGCGATATTAAAAGCGTAACTTTGCTCCTGTCACAAATAGCCAATAAATAAATAAATAAACGTACATGCATTAGGTACTTTTCTTATAAACAAGGTCCTATCGCATGTGGCCGTTGCTATGCCAACGGCAGGAGTTTGCAAAAATCGAATTAAATAAGATGGTTTTTGTGAAAGATATTGTGTCATACATGAGCTTGAATTGATTTACCATCGTCCAAATAAATCACACGGAAAAGTCGCGTTCGATGTGTAACAGCCCTAAGTTTGATGTTTGCACGAGTTTGAAGATTTGGACAGCAGGGAGATGAAGATGTACAGTAGCGTTACACAGCCATTGGATCTCTAGAGCGGTACTTTAGAGCAGTGGTTCCCAGCCTTTTTTCCTTGGAGCCCCCCCCATGAATATATTTTATGTAAAGTTATATAGACACTCTTCTCCAGTAAGTATGTTACTTTTATTTTATATAACATGTACAAACTGTATTTTTACAAACTCAGAGCACCTCAGAGCAGACAAAGCCTTGTGTTCCCCTCTGATGTTTGGTGCCCCCCTGAAGGTTGGGAAACAAGGCTTTAGATCAGTAGTTCGCAATCTTTTTTCCTTGGAGCCCCCCTCATGAGTATCCCACACACAGAGACCAAAAGTATAAAGTGATTCATTTCAAACCTTTATTGGCAAAATTAACATAAATTATAGCTTTTTTTCCTTTTTGGCTTCTTTTTTCTTTTAAAGACAGTTAAACATTTACCGAAAAATCAAACAATGTATTTTAAGAAATTGTATGTAGAGATTTTTCCAGTAAGTGTATTATTTTTATTTTATGTACCATGTATAAATTGTATTTTTACAAACTCTGAGTATCTCAGAGCAGATAAAGCCTCTGGCACCCTCTGTAAGTTTTGGCACCCTCCCGAGGGGGGCTCAGGTCCCAACACTAGTGCAATGGTTACCAATTTTTTTTCCTTGGAGCCCCCCTTACGAGTATCTAAGAAAAGCTGCCCCTCCTCAGGCCACACGCACAGACCAAAAGAATAACAAAATTAGCGGCGAAAATTTATTGGCAAAAATAAACATAAACCATGTTTTTTCCTTTTTATTCATTTTGGATCCTTTTCTCTTCAGCATTTAGCAAAAAATCAAACAATATATTTTAAGCAATTTTATGTAAAGACTTTTTCAGTAAGCATGTTATTTTTATTTTAGATAGCATGTGAAAAATTTTATTTTTAAAAACTCTGAGCATCTTAGAACAGACAAAGGTTTGTGCACTCTCTGTGATGCTTAGCACCCTCTCGAGGGGGGGTCTGGACCCCAGGTTGGGAACCACTCTAAAGCCATCCTTGGGGACCCCCTTATGAGTATCTAAGGAAAGCTGTGCCCCCAGCCCAGCTCTCTCACACACACACACACACACACACACACACACACACACACACACACATTCTTTTTCTCTTTTCAAGACAGCTAAAAAACTGTTTGAAATTTAGCTAAAAATCTAACATAAGCTTATTAAATATCTTTAGTGATTAAGTCTTTTCACAAACTCTGAGCACCTCAGTACAGACAAAGCCTCCAGCACCCCCTGTGATGTTTTGGCGCCCCCCAAGGGCAGGTTGGGAACCATGGCTTTAGAGGAAAGCTGTAAAGCAGAGCATGCAGCGATCAGTTCGTCCTCCCTGCATTAAAATCCCGTCGGTCCTCCGTCATCTCCTCCCCGCCCATCAGACGGATTATAGTGCGGTGCTTCGATAACTCGATATGCACGATTATTATGGTATCGTGACGTGTGTGTGTGTGTGTGTGTGTGTGTGTGTGTGTGTGAACACTGCAATATCTCGGAGAGCACGCAGATCTACATCTACAGACCGGCGATAGGTGGAGACGTCACAGCATGCGTGAATGGATGACTGAATGAATATCGCGATATCTCGGACGATCGTTTTGCGCCCCCCGTCCCCAGTTGGTTGTCGCGGAAAAGGAGTTCCCGTTTGATACGAAGGCCTGGCTCTGTGTGTGCCCTACAATATTGAGAGCGCCTATGACAATCATCTGGAAAACACAAAAAAATCACGCTTTCATTTCCATCATCTCTTCCTTCCTATTTCTCGTTTTCGGTTCGACTGTTGTTGAGGTTTGAGCCGAGCACGTATCGTATCACGTTTTTTCGTTCCGTCGCTCTTTTCTCTTTGATAACGAATCAGATTTCATCTTATCCAGTGCTTTTTTTATCTACTCTATGTCTCGTTAATTAAAAAATAAGAGATAAAGGGAGCGGCGCATTAGGCGTCTCTCTCTGCGATTGTGTTTCTGTAACGCCTCACGGTTTGCGTTGATTAATCATGTGCTTTTTCTTTCTCCTCTCTCTCTCTCTCTCTCTGCCGTGCAATATCATCTACTGTGTTTGCTAAGCAAGAAAAAAAGAGAAAAAACACAAGCAAGTGATGATGTCATCATGCTTTTTTCAGTGTTGAAATGTTTCAGCATTTCTGTAGTCACGAAGGAATACGTAGAAAATAATAAAAAAAAAAGTTGGGTTTTCCAGCACTGAGAGATCTGCATCATTTTTTCTGTCACATCTATAAAAAAGTCAAGAAGATCTTACACTGTGCTCACAAAGGGGTACACATGGTCAGGATCAATACTCAGGTAGGCTGTGGGGTTTAAAAGATGCTCAGTTGGCATTAGGGTGCCGAATGTGTGCCAAGAAAATTGCTTCATGTTGTTTACACAAATTCAGACCCTACCTTATCGCAGAACTCAATAAGAAAACTCCTGTACGAACCAAGCCAATGGAAAGACCTGCAGAAAGCTGAATAGTAAGGAAAATAGTTTAAAAAGTCAGAAAATAAATGAGAAAGGGAGTTGAAAAACTGACAGAGACCAGAAATATAGATAAGGGTGATCTCAGCCCTACTTTGTTGGTTTATTTCCTTTATTTCCTATTTTGAAGTCTTTGTAATCATTCTCTTTTTTCTGATGACACCATTTGTTTGAGTTTCCCACCATTTTCCCCCAGTCCATTATATAGGAGCGTTTTCTCCTCTCTCCCAGATTTGATCCCTGGAGATAGTTCATGCTTCAGTTCATTTGTTAATAAAAATTCATTTCTGTATTTCAGGCCTGTAACACATTCCATAAAAGTTGGCACGGGGACAATTTAGGGCTAGTAATGAGGTACCTAAAAACAACAACATAACCAATAGCTGATTGGCTATATCAAGCTCTACAATACAGAGTTACATTCACAAATACCACTTAAAACATTACTGTGCTAAAAAAAGAAGCCTTATCTTATAACCATGTCCAGAAGCGGTGTCGACTTCTCCGGGCTCAGAGACATCTGGGATGGACCATCATACAATGGGGACAGGGATTATGCTCAGACCCATCAGTATAACAGATCTTTTTTGGAAGAAATGGACGAAAAGAAAAGGACCATCTAGACTGTTATGAGGAACAAATCCAAAAGACCGTGAATCAATCGTATCTTAAAGTCCAACGTATTTAAAATCCACTTACACACATTGTTTGGTTTCTGTTTAACTATTCATTCCAAGAAGTGTGTTTCAAAGATCCCCCAAACAGGCAGGCAATGTAAAACTGGCATCACCAAACCCAGACTCACCAAACAAGGCTCATTTTATGGAACTGTTTAATAAACTGATTCGAAGCCCAATCACTGAAAATAAGCCCCTATTTTTGTTTGTTTTGTTGTCTGTCACCACTATATAATTGGCTATCTACATGATACATTATTTATAGTGCTCCTATGATTCTGTGCTGGTCTAGCGTACCATCTAGTGGCCAAAACAAAAAATACAGTTAATTCTGTACTTTGTTACTATAGCCTTAGAAAATTGAGGTTACGGCTCTTAGTCGCCATTTCAATTCATCCCAAAAGTGCTGGATGGAGCAAACAGCCACATAAATCACACGAAAATAAAAATCTAAATATATCTGTTCTACTTACCAAATCAATGTCAGACTTAGTATTTGTTTAGGTTATATTTCTATAAGGATTTTATATTTCACTATACATTTTCATATAGCACTCTAATACACAATAACAAATGGCCGTTTGTTTAGGTGCTCGTGTAGCGTAACTTCTAACTTATTATGGCTTCTAAACTATTGTCAGTTAGCTCGGTTAATTGTTTAGGTTATATTTCGCTAATCCACAGTTTCCTTACAGGGTTTAAAAATGAGGCAGAAATAGTAGGTGTCCTTTTTACCAGCCGCCAGCAGGTGGAGCACTTCAGCACTTTAATACACAATAACAATAGATGTTAACTTGTTCAGGAGCTCGTGTAGCGTAGCTTCAATTGATTAGCCCTCCATGTTAGCCTACCGTCGTGGTCCCAAAACTTGATCTTAGTGCCAAGAGAAGCTATTTATCTATACAAATAAACATTGATTTATTTTAATAGATTGTTGGTTTAATATCTAGTCGGTTTGTATGCTAATCATATTTACTGTAACCATGAAAATGCCTAGCTTAGCTTAAACACCAGCTAAAAGTGGAAAACTGGTGGTACTAGTGAGTTTCTGAGGCAACCACGACAGTGAGGGGTAACACAGGCACACCTGGCCATGTTTGAGGGAGGGGAGACCAGATAGGGATGATCCCTATGATCAACCTTTAATAGCATTGGTTATCTTTGTTGATTTTAGACTTTTTGTGATTTTTGTTAACTTTTTGAACTAAAATCTGAATACGTTAGTTTTTTTTTAAGCATATTCAAGGTGAAATTAGGAGGAGAAAAGGAGAAAATGTTACAAAACCATCTCTAAAGAGTTTGGACTCTGTCAATACAGTCAGACAGATTGTGTACAAATGGAGGAAACTCAAGACCATCGTTACTCTCCCCAGGAGTAGCCGACCAACAAAGATCACACCAAGAGTGAGGTGTGTAATAGTCCACAAGGTCACGAAGGAACTGAGGGTAACTTCAAAGCAACTCAAGGCCTCACTCAGATCAGCTAATGTTAATGTTAAATGATGTTTTGGTTTATAGAGAAAGGAAAACCCTGCATTCCAGTATAAAGAACCTTATCCCATCTGTGAAACATGGTGGTGGTAGTATCATGGTTTGCTGTTTCCCCATTGTTTATGGAACAATGAATTATAGCAGCAAATTCTAAAGAAGAATTAACTGAATCTCAAGAGAACATGGGTCTTGCAGCAAAAGAACGACCCTAAACACAAAGTTCTACCAAAGAACAGTTACAGAAGAATAAAGGTAATGTTTTGGAATGGCCCAAGTCAAAGTCCGGACCTTAATCTGATAGAAATGTCATGGGAGGACCTGAAGAAATCCACCAACACCCTACACTGGATCATTTTTATCAATAAACAAATGGCCAAGTATAACATGTTTATCTCCTTTGTTTAATCGGGTTCTCTTTATCTACTTTTAGGACTTGTGTGAAAATCTCATGATGTTTTAGCTCATATTTATACAGAAATATAGAGGGTATATTGAAACAGCTTTGTCGTGGTTTTCCTTCAAATCAGTAACCATACCTTGGTTCCTTTTTGGGCATCTGCAGCACTTCTAGGTCACTTTACATTTACATTTACAGCATTTAGCAGTCGCCCTTATCCAGAGCAACTTACATTTGGTACAATCTTACAATCCAAGCAATTGTGGGTTAAGGGTCTTGCTCAAGGACCCAACAGTGGCAGCTTGGCAGAGGTGGGATTTGTACCTCTGCCAGTACCTTAACCTTGCCAGTACCTTAACCGCTAGGCTACCACAGTCCCACTTCATGTCTCACAATGACAAAGCACAAAAAGACAGTGTGTGGACAGATACTAAACACACACACACACACACACACACATATGATATGATAAAGCAAATATGATATAAGAGCTTCCACTCTTTTGGGAAGGCTCTCTATAAGACTGTGAACTGTGACTCTGAGGAATCATCCAGAAGAGCATTTAGAAGGTCAGACACTAACGTTGGTATGAGAGGGCCTGGCTCACAGTTTCTGTTCTAGTTCATCCCAATGGTGTGCGATGGGGTTGAGGTCGAGTTCTTCCAAACCAAACCAAACTCACCCAACCATGCCTTTATGGACTTTGCATTGTGGAGCAGAACAGTTCCTCCCCCTAACTGTTTCCACAAAGTTTGGAAGCATACGATTGTCCAAAATATCTTAGTTATGCTGAAGCATTAAGATTTCCCTTCACTGGAACTAAGAGGCCCAAAAACAACCCCATAGCATTATCCCTCCTCCACCAAACTTTACAGTCAGGCAGGTAACATCCACCTGGCATCCACCAAACCCAGACTCACCTAAACCCAGACACAGCAAATCCAGACTCACCAAAACCCAGATTCAACAAAACCCAGATTCACCAAACCCAGACTCACCAAACTCAGACTCACCAAACCCAGACTCACCAAACCCAGACTCACCAAACCCAGACTCACCAAACCCAGACTCACCAAACTCAGACTCACCAAACCCAGACTCACCAAACTCAGACTCACCAAACCCAGATTCACCAAAACCCAGACTCACCAAACTCAGACTCACCAAACCCAGACTCACCAAACTCAGACTCACCAAACCCAGATTCACCAAAACCCAGACTCGCCAAACCCAGACTGATAGAGAAGCAATGATTCATCACTCCACAAAAAAACACCACTTACTTACTATCTTTTTTCTCTGTTCTTTTCTCTTTAGCATTCATTCCTTTCTTTGTTTCTATATTCGTTTGTTTGTTTTCTCTTCTTTATTTTCTCTTTAACATTCATTCATTTATTTATTTTGCATTAATTTCTTTCTTTCTTTTCTCTCTTAACATTTATTTAGTTATTTATTGCTTTCTTTCTTTCTATCTAACATCTATTTCTTTCTTTAGCATTCATTGCTTTCTTTGTTTCTCTATTTCTTTGCCTTTCTTTTCTCTTTAACGTTCATTTTTGTTATAGAATGTTTATATAGACAGACTTCATGGTCTTTAGGTGATGGATTTTATACACCTGTGGTAAAGAACTGAGATTAAGAGGAGTTTTCCAGTACTTTTGTCCATATACAGTAGCGTATCAGGTTTTATATTACAATCACAGCACGTTGTATTTATTTGGGAGGATATTTGGGGAGAGAATGAATGTAAGAGGCGACAGATAAATAAAATCAGCGAAAACACATGTTTTAAATCGTTGTTTGCAACTGAATTGAAACTGGGGCACGTCGTGTCTTATTGAATCGAATCGTATAAACTGAACCGAGTCGTATCGGCTCAGTGATGAATCGAAATGCTTAATTGTATGCTTTTTGTATCGTAATCTGTGCCTTGTTATGAGTGTTATATCGTCTGAAAGACAGGAAAGACAGCGATTGACGTCTATAATCCACACTCAAACTGTGTTTTTGGACACTGAAAACAGACTTTGTGCAAAACTCCTTGCAGGGTGAAGATTTTAAGCTCTGTTGACCTTGTAGAGTCATAAATGTGCGCCGTTATCTCCTTTGTTTACCTGAGGCGATTTGTGTAATGGCGGACGTAGCCAAACCAGTGATGATTTTAACCCTGCTAACAGGACGTTTACGTTTTCACTCATACATTTACAGTTACTCTCCCATTACACTGAGGAAAAGAGGTGGGAGCAGAGATGACAGTACACACCTACACAGTACGACTAATCTGATAAATAAAAATACACATGTAAAAGTTGAACTAGTGGTCTTGACACCATGCAGACATGATGGCGTGTCTGAGGGAGGTAGGGTTGGATGGGGGATCATCTCCCAGTGCTGCAATAGTGACCCCTTACCCAGTCCTACAACACTGAGACTGCTGGGATAAAGTCCGGACGCCCAAAAAGGGGTCCTGGACAGTGACGATGACAAAAATAATCATCATCATCATCTTTTCATCATCAGCAACAACAAGAAGATAAAAATTAGAACACAATAATTATCATTCTCATTATCAAAAACAACAACAATAACAATAAAAACAAAACAATAATAATATAGTTCGTGCAGATGCGGGGTGACGTCATGTAAGTGCTCGCGCAGCCTAGCTCGTGCTCAGTCAGGGCTCTGCGTGTGTTTGGTGCTGTGCTCTGGTTCTGCTGTTGTTCTCTCTGCGCTCCTTTTACATGTGTTTTTTATTTTTATCATTTTTCTCTTTTGCTGTGCCACACAAAACTCCAGAGCTGAAGTTGTGACGGTGACGGTAAGCCTGACATTTTCTCCAGAATCTGGGGAAAAAACCTTTCAAAATGGCTGCGAATCTGTGTTCAGGACCGGCGCTGGCTTTGGTTCTTGGCGGCGTCCCAAACTGCATCCTGCCACACTAAACAGTGCGCCAAATTAGAACACTATCGGTTGGCGTTGTGGCTTGCGAGATGGGGGACGGTATGCGGTTTGGGACGCGGCCGCTGGTTTTCGGATAAAGGTAGATTAACGCTGGCTGTAGCTTGGCTGCGTAAAATGGCGTCGTGGATTTAACTGCCTTTGTGTTTTCGTCGCAGTCAGTTCAATCGCGTAACGTAAAGAAAATCGTCAAATTATGATAGGGAAAACGCTGAGTTACTAATAAATTTGGAGATAAGGACCTGTTGGTGAAAATATTCTGTTTTAGTGGTGCCTGAACGTCATATTGCGCAGCTGCTTATGCTTTGTACAGCATAACAGTGTTCTGTACAGTTCGTATCATCAGTTCAGTGGTTTATTGATTTAGTGCAATTCTGTAGCATTTTTAAACAGCATATGATTTGTATTTTCCGTTGACATGGTTCTAAAATAAGGACGCAGTTTTCCGTAGATATTTGTACAGAATTCGCACAGTTTTGTAAACAGACGTCATTTAAACCCAACCAGTTGGTTATAAAACGATATTCGTTAAGATTTTTATACAGGTCCTTCGTTTTGACACTAAAAATATCAAGGACGTCCCACCATTACTGCCATTCTTTTTGTATTTCGCTTTTTGATATGTTATTATACTGTAATAAATGTAAATATTTTTTAATTATTATTGCTTCACCTTCAGTTATGAGCTCATTTTCCTGTTCTGCACTAATTTAGCGAAATGCACAGAATATTAAATTAGCTGTTGAAATGTGTCCTGTTTAAGCCAGTTCCCTGTAGAGGTTGTGTAACGTTTCATTTATAAGATAAACAAAACCTGTAACCTGACCAGGACAGCAGTGTGTGTGTGTGTGTGTGTGTGTGTGTGTGTGTGTGTGTGTGCGCGCATACCCCACACACACACACACATATATATATATATAAAACATACACACTGCCTGGCCCAAATGAAAAAAGGTCACCACCTGGATTTAACTAAGTAAATAGCTAAACAAAGAGCCCGCCGTCAGATAATCACTGCATGGGTGACTATGTTTCAGCTGGCAACAAGTTTTTTAATCCTAACTGATGCAGTGAGTAGCTTCTCATTTGTTAAACAACCTTCTCATTTGTTAAAGACACATCCTGTGGTCATGGAAAAGATGTTCGTTCATCTGTTTCAGAAGGGTGAAATTATTGACATGCATTAAACAGAGAAAACATCTACGGAGAAACGACTAAAATCGGGTTAAGAACTGTCCAACGCATTATTAAAAAGTGGAACGGGAAACATCATCTTCGAGGAAGGAATGTGGTTGGGGAAAAAACCTGATGGTGATCACTTGGACGTTTGGTGAAATCCAGTCGTAGAAAAACAACAGTAGGACTCAGGGATATGTTTAATAGTGAAAGTAAGAGCATTTCCACAATGCGAAGGGAACTCCAGGGACGGGGACTGCACAGCTGTGAAGTTTTAAGAAAGTCACTCACCAGGGAAGGTAACCGGCAGAAACAGCTTCAGTTTGCTAGGGAGCATAAAGATTGGACTCTGGAGCAATGGAAGAAGGTCATGTGGTCTGATGAGTCCAGATTTACCCTGTTCCAGAGTGATGGGCACATCATGGTAAGAAGAGACGGCTGATGCACCCATCATGTCTAGTGCCTACCGTACCATGCCTGTGGGGGCGGGGCTATGATCTGGGGCCGCTGCAGTCAGTCAGGTCTCGGAATATTCTGAATGAACAAGTTATTCCTACAATGGATTTTCTCCCCTGATGACGTGGGCAGGTTTCAAGATGACAATGCCAGGATTCATCGGGCTCAAATTGTGAAAGACTGGTTAAGGGAGCATGAAGCATCATTATCACACATGGATTGTCCACCACAGAGTCCAGAGCTGAACCCCATTGAGAATCTTTGGGATGTGCTGGAGTCCAAATCTCCGATCATCAATACAAGATCTTGGGGAAAGATGGATGCAACTCTGGACAGAAATAAATGCTGTGACATTGCAGAAGCTCGTGGAGACAATGCCACAGCGAATGCATGCCATAATCAAAGCTAAAGGCGGCACAACAAAATATTAGTGTGTGACCTTTTTTGGCCATGCTGTGGGTATACATACACACACACACACAATGCGTTCAGACAGTCGTCAGACCCTTTCACTTTTATTCATTTATTTTTTACATTTTATGTTGAGGCCTTGTCCTGAAACAAAAAAAAAATGTTTTCCCTTCCAAGTGAAAACTGAATTTTAGAAATGTTTGCAAATGTATTACAAAGGGAAAAGTACACTTTCATGGACATAACTATTCAGATATTCATATTTTTTGCTATGACACTTTAGCTCTGAAGTGTCTGAATACTTACGGCGGTATGTTAGTTTTTCTTTTCATTTTTCTTTTGAACTTCACTATATTTCGGTTTTCACTTTCACATCATGGGGTGTTGGTTACAGAATGATGGGGAGAAATAAAAAAAATTTTTTTTGTTATCGCAAGGCCTCAACATAAAATGAGGGGGGGAAAGTGTAAGGGTCTGAAGACTTTGTGTGTGAATAGATATTTGAGGCGGCACTGACAAAATATTATATCTGTTTGGTGATTTGAGGAAGGAACTTTAAGAGGAACCATTCTTAAAAAGAGGAACCTGTTATAACAGAAGTTGTGCAAAAGTGTCGAGCTAAGGAAGGTTTGGTTGGACTTGAACATCGGCTGCACAAAACGGAGTGTGTTTACATGCACTTAATAATCTGATCTCGATCATAATTCTGCACTTTTTTTTGACTATGTAAGTGGTCGTGTGAACTGCATGATCTGGTTCAGGCTTAGATTAAGAAATCTGATTCCTAATGAGAGCTTGGTGGTAGCTCAGTAATCCGATGTCTCAGCGCATGTATCCCCTTACTCTGACTTTAAACGGTTCTGAGCGACTTTAGGCTTATTTTTCTGTGAAGTTGCTTACAAATATTGGTCGTGTAGTTCCTTATTTGGGTTTGCTTTCTGATCCTGTCTCCAATATTCTTGCAAATTGGTTTGTTCAGCCTCTAAAGACAGCTACGTTGTCAAGTCAGAGTTATTTCTATAGAACTTTTTGCAATAGTCTAAGCCCACAGCCCTAAATGAGCAAGCCTAGGCGGCAGTGGAAAGGAAAAGCTCCCTCCCTAATTGTTGTAAGAAAGAAACTGTGTGAGGACCAAGACTCAAAAAGGGACCGGCCTGCTTACAGCCTATAATTTGGATGGTACCGGTTTCTCTCAGAGAAGTGCGTTGTTCATTAGTGCAACCTCAGATTAGTTATCCTTTGGTTTTAGCAGCGGTCTAACGACCATGCACAATTATTTTCAGTCTCTTTGTTAGAATGAAAATGGAGAATACGGGAAATTTGTTGCAGTATTTAAAAAACCAGGAGACAAAATCAGAAAAGCAGCTTCTATAGGCTGTTCGATTCATCTCCATCCACCTCACTGTAATTTGATGTAGCTCTAACGTTCCGTCTCCATGAAACTGATGATAATTGAGCAGCAGGATAGTTTTTGGCTGCTGAACCTGATGCTGTAACTGGAGGGGGATGAGCTGTGGTTCTGACTCATTTCTAGTTTGCATAAAAGTAATCATCGGTGTCCTGAGATGATGACCGAGTGCGCCGGTACAAAGTGTGTCTGCAGCACGGTGTGAGGGCGGCATCGCTCACTGATTCTGCTGTTCCTCTCTCTCCCACAGTTCGGTCTTTCCTCCACCCCACCCTTTGATTCATTATTCTTTCGGGGATTCTTCGTTGTTAAGCCGCCAAAGTGGAGAGTGTGATTGCAGAAGGGGGTTCTTCTCGTTTCAGGTCCGTGAGCTCGGCTTTAATGAACCATGCCTCCGGCTGCAGTGCGTGAGCTCTGTGGTAGGTGAGGGCAAGCCTCGGTATTTACACCTCTCTGTTACTGTTGCAGTGCTTCTTCGGGTGGAGGAGGAGGTCGGGGTGCACCTCAGCACTATCCCAAGACTGTCGGCAGCAGGTGAGTGCTAGGGACCAACCAGAGGCCTCGCTTCTGCCCCCCTGCTGTAAGGTCTGCTAAGGTTGGAGATGATAGTTAGGTTTGAGGTATTTTCTCGTAAGTAGCGATGTAATGACGTAATTTTAACCGCACACGTTTCTTGTTGTAACGATTCTTTCTCATAATTACAATATAATGTGATTTTAACGCAGTGCTTTTCTTGTTCTAACGACAGTTTCTCATAATTACGTAATTATTGTCATACTTGTTATTATGAGATTTTTTTTCTCATAATTTAGTTTTAACGACAAGCGTTTCTCGTTATAACGAGATTTTCCCAATTCCGACGTAATTGTCATTGTCACGGCACTCTTTTCTCGTTATGAGATTTTTCGGTAATGAGGACATAATTGTTGTTTTATTATAACGAGATCCTTTCTCATAATTAGGACACCGTCATTGTAACGACTTCCCGACGTAAATTTGTTCCCATTGTCAACGGCACTCTTTTTTTTTCTTTTTTCTCGTTAAATGGAGAATTTTTTTTTTTCGGTAAGTGAAAGGAATAAGTGTTGTTTTTAATTTTATTATAACGAGATCCCCTTTCTCATAATTAGGAACACCGTTCATTTGTAAAAACGACTTCTTCCCGTTAATGATTCCTTTCTCATAATTATTATTTTTTAAGACTGTCTTTTTCTCGTTTAATAATGAATTCTTTTTCTCCTAATTGCGATATACGATATAATTTTAAAACAAAACACTTTCCTTGTATAATTGTGGGAGATTGCGGAAGTTTTTCTCCATAAAAATTGGCAATGGTAAATTTAATTGTTTTCCCCCTCCCCCCGTCGACATGCTTTTTGTCGGCAGTTGTGTGCACAGCTCCGGTTTGGATTTGAACGTTTTATAAAAAAAAAAAACTTGTAGGAAAAATTCCGGGGCCACTTTCCATTTATTTTTCAATTTTCTTTCCCGACAAATTTTTTAAGAAGTCCATTCCCCCTGACTTGTGTGGTCTCCCTTTTGTCCTCTACCGTTAACCGCATGTTTCCCCTGTGTTCCTTCACCGGTTTGTAGTGAAAGTTTTTTTCCGGGGAAAAACCCCCAACCCCAAGGGCCCCTAGCGGTCCAGAGATGGGTTCCCTTCAACCGAAGCACTAGACGAGATGTCAACTCCCCCTCCGATGAGAAAAGAGCACCAGGATTGCAGTCGTTTTTTAGGAGAAAGTAAGAGGTGAGTGTCCCTTAGTCCCCTGGAGCCGTTTTGCTTGTTCGAAAACTTTTTTTTGACCTCCCAAAAATCCATCCTGCCGGTTTTTATAATTCAGAAAAAGCTTTAGCAGCCTCCCCCACAGGAAATGTCATAATTATTAATCATCGAGCAGCGCTTCAAAAGCTCCTGGTGATCCCCCGTTGTTGGTGCGCTGGACATCAGTTTTGCCTTCGGAGTCGATCCATTGAACCGTTTTTTTTTTTAGTAGATTTTTAAGGTTTAAAAATAAAAAAATGACGCTTATGCAATGCACTGGGGTGGAGTTGTTTCATATTAAAGTTTCCTAACTGTCACATATTCAAAAAACTTGTAAACTGTAAAGCCCTATGAAAAGTATTGGGACACAAACCCCCCCACCGTGGCCCAAAAGTAATTGGGACACGCCCCCCACCTCGCAACCAAGTCCACGGTGTTCGCTTTCTTTCTCCCCTTGCACTCTGAAAGTCCGCACTGCAGTTACATGCCAATAGGGAGTCGTACCGCTGGGAGTGATTGAACTCTTGGGAGATGTTAAGTTTTTATCTGAGACGATGCTTGTAGTTTTTACTTTTGGCCTTTAATTTCTGATATCTTTTGTTTTCCCTTCTGACAGGATTACTTAATAAACTGACACCCCTGAAAAAAAGTTTGACAAGCGATGCCCTTGGAGCTCCTGAATGTGGGGCGTAGAATTCGAAGCTCGTCCCTCAAAGGAATCAATCTTGGCTGGTAAGAGGATGCCGCGTGGCGTCCCACTTTTTTATTGGTCCCACTCTTTTTTATAAGGGAGAAAATGAAACATTCATAAGAATGAAAATACAAACAAAATTTAGAAATATTTAGAAGAAGACTACCAGGCTCCAGTACTGGCCCTCATGCGCTGCCGTGGGGGGTTGGAGTTTTGTATGTTTTTTCCTCTCCTGGTGCCCTGTGGGGGGGGGCGTACGTGTGATTTGTCCTGGTTTATTTTATGATTATTATTATTATTATTATTATTATCAAACCTTTTTATAAAAATGCACAGCTTGAAAAATAACCAAATCAGTAAATAAAAACCAAAGCCCCTCGGTCTGTAAAACAGAGACTTTTTCTTAAGGGACTGTAATGGGATCTAAAGGGCAAACGGAAACACATCTCATTAATTTTATCTACAGGATCACATTTCATATCTATTAAATAAAGAAATACAGAAAAAGAAGGAAAAAAGAACAAAATAAGAATAAAAAAAAAGATGACAGGAGGAAAAAAGAGAAACCAAATGGAGAAGAAAGTAAAAGGAAAATAGGGAACAATAAAGAAAGAGGAAAAGCCAAAGAGCAAGAAGGCAAAGATACGGAAAAACACTTATATACCGCTTCGAATGGTAAAATTCGAATCTTGCTCCATAGATGATGGAATTACTAAACGTCAGCGATGCGACCTCACTCGGATCTATCACCTAATAGCTCTCGACAGTCGGTTCATGCAAAATGCGAGCTACAGTGACAGTCATAGACAGAAATCTGTATAGGATTCACGTCAGTGGGTACCTATTGCTGGCGAACATGGGGTGTGACTGCGGGCTTTTTGCGAAATCTCTCTCGTTTTTTTTTTCATGTTCTTAGCAGTCCCCTCTTTTTTGTGCTCGTTATTGGCGGCAGTTATGCGCTGGTACAGAGAGTAGATCTCTTTTTAACCGCGCCTATCATAGTCTCATTCTAAAGAAAAAATCAATGAATGCCTAAAGAAAAAGACATGAGAAGGAAAAGAAAGAAAGACGATAGATGGCATGAAATGAAAAGAAGAAAGGAAGAAAGAGGAAAAGAATACAGAAGGACAGGCCAAAAGAAAGATGGGCAAAGCAGAAAAAAGAAAGAAAACAATAATGCTAAATGGTTAGGAGGGCAAAAAAAAGAAGAAAAGAGGCCCAGAAAAGCAAAAAAAGAAAATATGCAAAAGAAAAAGCAATGAGTGCTACAGAAATGAAAGCAAAAGAATGCCATAAAGAGAGAAAAGAATAAAAGAAACACGGCCAAAAGAGAATTTTTAGTGAGCGCCTTAAAAGAAAAAAGCAAGAAAGAAAAATAAAAGCACGTGGAAAGAGAATAGAAGACGAAAACAAAGCTAGGGTTTCCATAAGCCCCAACACCGTACCTTTCCGACGTTGATTTTGGGGTCTGGTTTTCCATCAAGGTGGGCTTTAGCAGCCTTTTTCCCTACTACTGAGCAGAGCCCGAAAAACCATTAAGATGCCTTTGGTAGGTGGGTCCTGGTGAATTGGGGTCCTCCGTTGGTGTGGGCCGGTGGGCTTTTCCTTCCCCCTTGTGAATGTAGGAGTGGGTGGTTGGTTCCTTAATTGGGGGGGGGGGGTTGGCCCTCCCTGTGTAAATCGTAGACAAGCCCTAGAAAGAGCCGAAAGTAAAAACAGCTCCCCCTCCTAATGTCTATTGCCCCAGCTATGTCCCTGCGTTTTGGGCAGAGATGCACCCAAACTTTTGACGGCCCGGTACCCGAGAAATTTTCCAGCCGCCAAACCCCAAAGCAAGGAGCACCGTAAGTCCCGAAGAAAGCCGACCCCCCCGGCCCCCCCCCTGTCCCCCCCGCACTTCGCAGGTCCTAACGCTGTCCTCTTTTTCCCGCCCGCCCTGCAGACTTTCAGAAGACTTCCCTGGGATTCACCCCAAACTATCCAAGGCTAATTTTTGAAGAACCGCCACCAAAAATGTTGTTGGAAAGTAAACGTCTTGATGGTGAATTAATTTCGCTTGGTTTATATTTATTAAATAGTTTCTTTTTTATGGAATATAGCAAGGATTTTTGTTTGTTGAACTCTTCCTTATACAGCTACATGCAAAAAATATTAGGCCACATTTTGATTTATTGTTTTTACCAACTGTATAATAACCATATATAATTTTCTCAGACATTTTATTAGAATGAAAACCAGTGTTCTCTTTTATGCTGTTTCTGTTTCTTTCCTTCTTTCTTCTTTTTCTTTCCCAGTATGCGCTTTAGCCTTTCTTTCTTTCTTTAAAGCGAGCGCGGTTACGCATGACGTGCCTTACGAATAACGTTTGCTATTCCCGTCCCACAGTCTACGATAAAAAAGACAGCCCCCTCACTTCGGAGGAGGAGGAGCAGCGCACCATCGCCAAGCTCAAGATGCTCGGCAACATCAAATTCATCGGGGAACTCGGCAAGCTCGATCTCATCCACGAATCTATCCTTCATAAGTGCATCAAAACAGTACGTAAGGACAGCGAAACCATTCAAATCATCTGTTGTTGTCATTAGTCCACCAGAGGGCACTGCAGCATGCGTCCTAAATACTCATATTGTTCTAAAGGCCTAATGTTTGTTCTCGAGTTTTATTTATTTGTTTTAGTAGCTTATTTTTAATGTTCATGTAGCAGGATATTTGGTTTTTAAACATTTATACATGTACTGTGCAAAAGTATTAGGCCAGCATTAGATTAAAGGTTAAAGAGAATACTGAGAAAGAAAGAAAAAAGACTAAAGAGGATACTGAAAAAGAAAAGTCAGAAAGAGAACACAAAGAAAGAAAGGAAAGGCTAAAGAGAATACTGATAACGGAAAGAAAAAAATCGTTTACACATGTATAAAATACTGAGCAAAAGTCTTAGGCCACCATTAGAGTTGTTATTTTTTTCAGCCTTTCTGCTAGAATACAAATACAGGGACTGTGTGTTCAGATCAGCTTGGGATCACCTGGACAGAAAGAAATAAAAAATCTAAACAAGAAGAGGACAGTCTGTGCAAAGATGGGCTTAATTAAAATAATAACGTTATATAAGAAAAATGTTTTGCTCTGAAAGTGTTTTTTGTGTACATATTTTATCTAAAAAAAAAAAAAAGGCTGAGAAAAAATTGTGGTCTTTATGTTGTTGTTAAAACAACAAGTCTAACGGTGTCCCAATACTTTTGCACAGTAGTTTATACAGTGTTTGTAAGTCTCCTTATCAGACCTTTAATCTATTTGTTGTTCAAAGTACTATCTCTGACTAAAACAAGTTTATAAACTGCTTCATGTCCTGTTATCTCAGTGAGGATTCTTAACTACACTTAAAAAAATCAAATCATGTTAGCGTTAGTAACTGTGTCCTTCTGTTTTAGCTTTTGGAAAAGAAGAAGAGGATCCAGCTTAAGGATATGGGGGAGGATCTGGAGTGCCTCTGTCAGATAATGAGAACTGTGGGTCCTAGACTTGATCATGAAAAAGCCAAGGTGAGAGGACTCCATCAGACGCCGTGTGTCCAAACAAAAGCATCAGATGTGTGTCAGTGTAAGGTAACCGATCTGTGCTGTGTCCGGCCGGCAGCTTACCTGCACGAAAGAAAGAAAGGCTAAAGGGAACACTGAGAAAGAAAGAAAAAGAAATGAATGGTAAAGAGAAGAAAAAGAAGGAACGAAAGCAATGAATTCTAAGGAGAAAAGAAAGACTTGTGATAATATTAAAGGTGGCTGATTTTATTGGAATGTCCAGGCAAAAAAAAAAGGCTGAAAAGAATAGAAGGAAAGAAAGAAAAAAGGCTAAACCAAATTATTGTGAAAAAAAGAAGGAAGATACAGAGAAAAAGAAATTGGAAAGAAAAGAAAATAATGGATAAAGAAAAAAGAAAAGGAAGCCTGGGAGTAAGGTGGAATTGAAAATGAAGGTTAAGTGTTGTAACAGGCGGGGGTTCCTTGGCTGGTGCCCCGTTACGTGGTAGGCGCCCGTGGGCCACGGGTTCTGCGGTTCCGGTGAGGCTTAGCCACCAGGAACAGCCGGCCCTGTTGCTTTTGCTTTGCCCGCGGGCCCGGCTGTCGTGTTTAACACAGACGTGATCCTTTCCGTTGCAGTCCCTTTTTTGATGGATTCCGTACTTTGGCCGAATGCGGTCCTTAATGACAACCAAGAACCTTCCCCCACGCCAATGATTTCCCGCTTTTCCTCCTGCAGACACGTGAGTTACGTTCACGCGAAAGAACCATCTGGGTTTCATCAGGAGGAGGAAAAGCTTTATTCGATAACGGACCAAAGAAAAGACGATTTACCCATAAATCCATCAGGATTCGCCCTGAAGGTCTGGTCCCCGTCCCCTGTCCGGCGGCCCCTCTGGCCGCGTTCTGTTTTCTCCGTTGTTGCGTAGCTGCGTAGCTTATCTGAAATGTTTCCCTCCCATCTGCAGGACCTGGGGTTTTTTTTCATTTCCACCCAAAATAGAAACCAGGGAAGCGATTGGACTTCCCTTTCTTCTCTCTGGAAGCCCCTTCCATGGGCCAGCCGGAGGAAATTGGAACAGAGAAGAACTCCTTGAGGTTTGGCCGACAAAAGTTTTTTTCGGAACAGATGCCAGGTGAGCCCGGGGGGACCGGCCGGGTGAATGAGGGTCGGGGAATAAAGGGAAGTGAAAAAGAAAAGCTTAGAGAACTCTGTGTGTGTGTGTGTGTGTGTGTGTGTGTGTGTGTGTTCCTGCAGGCTGTGGAATAGGGACGGGTCCGGGGGTGATCCAGGACAGATTCTCCCCCACACTGGGGCGTCATCGTACCAACCCGATCTTTAACGGGCACATGGCCAGCGCCCCTCTGTCTCAGTTTGATTTAGCTGTTAAGCCGTTCATGAAGTCTAATCCGGTACGTCTGGTTCTACCGACCCTAACTCAGCAGCTAGCCAATCAGAGGCTCTCAAATTGATTTACTCCTATCTAGGAAGTGTAGCCTTAGGATAAGATCAAACACGGCTTAGGGTGGGAAACGGCATTACTCAGGAAAGAAAGCAATGAATGATAAAGAAAAAAGAAGGAAAGAAAGAAAAGGGCGTAAGAGAAAGAAAGAAAGCAATGACAAAGAGAAAAGAACATAAAATAAAGGAAGGAAGAAAGAAAGGAAGACTTACAATAATATTAAACACAACAATTTTATCAGAACATCAAGATGAGAAAAAGCCTGATTTAGGACGGTGATCCTGATCACTCAAAGAAAGAAAGGAAGAAAGGCTGAGAAGAATACTCAGAAAGAAAGAAAGCGAAAAATAAATGAAAGAAAGAAAGACTAAAGAATATTAACAAAGAAAGAAGGCCATGAATGCTAAGGAAAGAAAAGGAAAAAGAAATGAGTAAAAAGAAGAAAAAAAGAAAAACCAGTCAATGATAAAGAAAAAGAAAGTAAGGAAAGTGAATGATAAAGAGAAAACAAGAAGGAAGAAAGAAATGAATGAATGAGAAAGCTGTGAATGATAGAGAAGAAAAAGAGAAAGAAATAAAGAAAACAAGAGAAAAAGAAATTAATGATAAAGAGAAAATAAATGAAGACATGACTGAATGCAAAGGAGAAAAGAAAGAAAGAAATGAATGATGAAGAAAGAAAGAGGAAAAAAGAAATGGATGCTAAAGAGAGTAATTTGTCTTTGACTAATATTTAAATTGGTTTGATGTTCCGAAACACTTAATTGTGACAAACATGCAAAAAAATAGCAAACACTTTTTCACACCACTGTTAAAAAAAAAAAAAAAAAAACGAAAAAAAAAACAACAAGGCTGAGTTTTGAGACTGTTATGATGTCATTGTTATAATCCTAACAGGATCCGTTGTGATGAACGAGCTCTGATGATGATTGTTCCGTTTTTAATCTAAGCCTGCCTAATGAATGAGTGGCTTCTTGTGGCTCAGGGTCAGAATCAGCATTTCCACCCTCAGAGCCTGATCCATCCCCCCCAGCAGCAGCAGCAGCAGCAGCAGGTTCAGCAGGTGGTTCAGAGTGGAGACGTGCACTCCCGCTTTAAGAAGGGCCCGCTCAACGCCGACGAGGTAAACCGAACGAGGTTCAAGAGTGGATCTTATCGTCTCTGCACCCGGTGATTAGAAAAGACGCGTTATTCTGAGGGGTTACCCGACGTCAGCTCTCTCTCTCTCTCTCTCTCTCTCTCTCTCTCTCTCTCTCTCTCTCTCTCTCTCTCTCTCTCTCTCTCTCTCTCTCCCTCCCCCCTCTCCCTCTCCCTCTCCTCTGGTCTCCCTCCTCCTGTTTCTCCTCTCTGAAGCTGACCGCTGGGCCGTTGATTGCGATTATGAGATCTGAGGGTGCTTGTTACTGTTTAATCTGATGTCCTTTGTGATTAGTAAATCCGAGCTGAGCTTTTGTGCTCTCTTACAGATCAGTCTGAGACCGGCTCAGTCGTTCCTGCTGAATAAGAACCAGGTGTCGAAGCTTCAGCCTCAGATCCCCACCATGATCCCGCCCAGCGCTCAGCTCCCCCGTACTCAGACCCCGCCCCTCGGACAGCCTCCGCAGCTCGGCCTAAAGACCAACCCTCCTCTGATCCAGGAGAAACCTCCGAAAACCAGCAAGAAACCTGCGCCCACCAAAGAGGAGCTGCTCAGGATGACCGTAAGTGCACTCTGCTCGGCTCGGGGCTTTGCTGGCTCACCTTTCGCGGCTCCGCATCAACACCTGTGTGTGTGTGTGTGTGTGTGTGTGTGTGTGTGTGTGTGTGTGCGTGTGTGTTGTGTTGTTGTTGTGTGTGTGTTGTGTGTGGTGTGTTGTGTGTGTGGTGTGTGTTTGTGTACGTACCCTCCCGCGCCCCCAGGAGGCCTGTTATAGTGGAGTACCTGAATGGGAAGAGTCCCTGGAGGAGGCAGTAGGGGGCGTTAGAGAGATGAAGGCTCCTAAAAAAAAAAAACACTTCCTGCCCCGAGATGCTGAGTAAGATCAATCCTTCTGCTCCCCTGGACGGCCCGACCAGGAATTAAGGAGCAGCCCAGCAACCCTCATCCCATGCCCTCATCCTCACCCTGCCCGGCTGGAGGGGCATCGTCAACCGCCCAGAAGAAACTTCATGCCAGGTTGCGACAAGTAAACAGGGTGTTAGAGCCCTGACCTCCAAATTTACCAGGAAAAAAGAAAGTGATGAAATGCTAAGGAGAAGAGAAAACAAGAAAGAAATAACAGAAAAATAAAGAAAGCAATGAATGATAAAGGAGAAGAGGGGAAAGGGAAAAAAGAAAAACGAAAGAAAGAAAAAGTATTGAATGATGAGTAGAAAAAAGAAAGAAAAAAAAAGTAAGAAAACAAATGAATACGAAGGAGAAAAAGAAAGAAAAAAAGGAGAATGAAAAACTAAATTAATGCTAATGAGGAAAATAAATAAAAACTTGAAAAGAAGGGAAAGAAATAAAAAAGAAAGCTTTCAATGAAAATGCTAAAGAAGGAAAAGAAACATAAAAAAGGAAGCAGTGATTGCCAAGGGGAGAAAAGAAAGCAAGCCATGGACACTAAAGAGCAAAGGAAAAAGAGGGGTTGGGGGGGGGGGGGAAGGATGTAGCTCTTAATCTTGGTAATGGACTTTAACTTTTGTTTCTCCTGTGTGTGCTTTGATTGGTTGGTTTTTAAATTCCCTCGGCAGCGGGTTGAGGTCCGGGTCGACAAACGCCACCCGTTCGATCCCCTGACCCCCGTGTCCCCTTTGGTGCTGTACCATACTGTTTCCTCCTCGTTTCTGTTTCTTGTGCCAGGCCCTGCTGACGGTGCCTGGATCAGTGCCCTAAGGTGGGAGGCGGATGTGCCCCTGGTTTAAGTCGTACTTGGCGCAGGCTGGGCGGCAAACGGGCCTGTTTCCTGGCCGAGATGGTGAAGCGTTTTCGGAGTTGGCTTCACCCTCCCTGGGAGAACGGAACCCACTTCCCCCCTTCTTCCTGCTGTGCCTGCAGCCAGGGCCGTCCCAAGATGAAGGACCGCGCGGAAGTGGCTGGCCGAACTCTTTTCCCAGCAGAGCAGGGTCCAGCATGCCAGAAGGATGCTCCCCGGGTGGGTGCCCCAACCCGACCGTAAGACCTCCCTCCCTCACGCGCCCTCACTCGTGTCGGTGTGGGCAAACTGCCTCAAGGGGTCCCTTTGTCCTCTCTTCCCTGCCAGAAATCGATCAGAATAAGGACCGCAATGCTTGGGAGATCCTGAGGGGAAGAGGGCCTGAGCTTTTTCCTGTTCCCCCTCATGAAAAGCTGGAGAAGGAGCTGGCTGAAAGCAGAATTAAGGTCGACCCCGCCCCCCCCCCCCCCCGAGCATTTACAAATGGATCAAGGAACAACATCTCTCCCCCCCTCCCTCCCCCCAAAACTCCACATGGACCAAGGGCTCTTCATCAAACAATTCCTCATGACCAGGTACAGCAGTCCCATTTAAAATAAATAAATAAACAAAAAACAAAACGTGTATTATACACCATGCAGCCAAAAGTATTAGGACAGAAACAAAACCCTCACAAGGGTCCCAAAAGTATTAGGACACGCCCCTCATGCGGTCTTAACAAGGATCAGAAAATAAAACATCTGCTTTTTTAACGTGAAACCCAACTCCTGAAAAAAAAAAAAAAAGCCAATGAATGCTAAGAAGAAAAGACAAAGAAAGAAAGAAATGCCCCATAAATGCTAAGGAAAAGGAATGAATGCTAAGGAGAAAAAGAAAGCAAAAGAAATAAAAAATAAAGAATAAAAAGAAAAAGAAAACAAATCCTAAGAGAGAAAAGGGAAAAAAATAAAAAAAAAGAGAAGTAAGCAATGAATGCTAAAGAGAAAAGAAAGAAAAATGGGAGAGAACAATCAATGATGCCTAAGGAGAAAAAGGGAGAAGGGAAGAAGAGAAAGTCTTGAGAAGAGACCACGGCCCTAAAAAGTATTGGGACGCCGGGCCACAACCACGTCTTTTTTCCGTCTGCCCCACATTTTCCAGCCCTGTGGTGGTTCCTTCAGGAAGTGCAGATCCGTTTCGGTCCTGAAGCGGAGTGAAAGCTTCCCTTCCCCCTGACCCCCCTGGGATGGTTTCTCCTCTCTCTCTCTCTCCTCCCATCCAGCTTTCCTGCAGTTCCATTTCGGCTGAGCTGTGTGCTTGTCGGAGGGCGACGAGCGCCTGGGGCTTCCCCCCTAAGGAGCAGCCCTGGTGGAGCATGGAGAAGCAGCTTGCTGCTGTCCTTTAAGCCGGTTTTAACAGAAGTTCCTGCACGCCACGACCACACCGACCTGCAGGTCCCGCCCTCTAAACGCTAACTACAGGTGGCACTGCAACGCCTACCGACTTCCCCCCAAAGGTTAGAGCCCCGCCCCCCCCACACCCCACATTCCAACCCCCACTGGGTGAGGTTTGGGTTAAGGTGGGGGTACTTTATCGCTCTGTGTCCTGTTTTAAGGGATGCTGCTTGCCGTTAACTTCGTGAACCTTTATGATGACATGGAGATTCAATCGAAGAAGAAGCCTTCCCTGTCGTGGAAAGGAAAAAAAGATATCTCTCAGGAGTTCCCTGGGAAAGGAAAAGCCCCCTTGTTTTCCAGGTGAGGAGGCTTGTTCAAACACACCGCCACACACCTGTCTGTTTTTTCACAGTACCGTGCACACCTTTTTTTGTTTTTCCTTCCCCCCCTAGGGATGAAATGGGATGCCAAAGTGTTTGCACCCTCTTCATAATCACAATGATACGGATACAACTAGTAACTCCCACCAACCACAGGGGCCGCCACACGGCAACCACCTAACAACCGCCTGATTTGCGCCACACACGCAAACAACATAGCAACCACCCAAGATACCTTAGCAACACCATAAGGCAACCCACCTTGGATATACCTTAGCAACCCAACATAACACCCATAGCCACCACCACCAGGTGATACCTTAGCAAACCACCTTGCAACAACATGACAACCATCTGAGACAAACATGGCAACCACAGAGCAACATTATAAGCAAACCGTCCTAGTGACACCATAGCAACAAGTCCTATAGTAACCATGCAAGCACATAGCAACCACCCGGTTTAACCAACCTTAGCAAACCACATAGCAACACCATATAGCAACCACCCGGGATCCCCTTTAGCAACCACATAGCAACCAACTTGGGGCGCCATAGCAATAAATAGCCATCTCAAGCAACCATCTGGGACAACCATAGCAACCTCCCAAAGAGCAACACTATAGCAACCAGTTTGAGATGCCATTAGCCACACAATAGCAACCTGATGAACTATAGCAACTACATAGTAATGACTTAGCAACAACATAGCCTCCACCTACCAAAGGTGTTTTTGCACCTCACTGACCATGTAAACCAGCTTGCCGGCACCAATTTTTTTTTTTTTTGATTTTAATAATTCGGGAAATGCGCTTAGTTGGTGATATTTTTTTCGTACTGGAACAAACGGAGACGAATACAAGCCGAGATATACAGATGTTTTATTAAATAAACCCGGTGACTGGCCTTCCCACTTTTGTTGGCAACGTGACCCTCGCCAGAAGCCCGTTGCCCGTGGCTCACTGCATTGCTGAAGGTTTAGGGAATGGCTGCTAAATTGCAGTCTGGGTTTGTTGTTTTTTGCAGGTGAACCAGTGGCTTTGACCTGGCTGGAGACCGGCTGAGGAAGAGGAGTCCGAAGAGGAGGGCGACTGAGGAAGCACTGAACAAATCCTCCCCCTCTGGTTATGAACACCCATCCCCGCCCCCTGTGGCGCGCCTAGCACCGCGCTCGCACGCATCACCCACCCACGCCACACACACACCACAACACACACCCACAGTAGCACACATTCTCCACTCACCTATCCAACTTGTTTTGTTGTGGCTGCAAAAACAATTAAAACAAAAAACACCCATAAAGCATTAAGCCCACCGAAGCCCACACCACGCTTTGCTCTAGCGTGTAAGATTAAGATAGTGTTTTGAGGGTCAAAAAATCTCCCACGTCCCTGCTTGTTTTTAAAGGGGGGGTTTGCGGTTGAGCTTTACACAACAGGGCCAGCGTTTGAATCAGAATGTGTTCTGTGTGCTTAAAAAAAAAAACAAATTCCCACAAGCGAAAGCGACAACAAACGGCCACAACAGACCCTAGTATCCGTTGCTTGCCTTACCTACCTCAGTGCATCCGCCATATTGGTTGTCCAGGCAAGCCCCGGGCTCGTAAGCAGATATACAGGTGAACGGAGGGAGCAGCGTTTTTTTTTCTGGTTTGAAATGCGAAATTGCGCAATAACCCTGAATTAAGGTTTTCTCAAAAAAACCGATTTTAATGAGGTTTTTTATATTCACACGGTTTTTGATCTACATGGAGTACAAAAATAAGTTTGGACTCCAGTTACTTTTGGTTTGTGAGTCCGTCGGCAGAGAGGCCGCAGGTGTCCGAGTGTGTTGGGTTTTTTGGATTTATTTTTCCCATGTAAAATCAACAAAAAAAATCCAAGGTGGCAGCAGAGGGGTAGTGTGACAAACCGACACCGGCAGGGGGGGGCGGACTGCTTCTCTGTTTGTTCTAACAGAGAAATAAATGATTTTTGGTGTATACTTTGTTCAATCATTTTATAATTAATGAAAGAGATTAACAATAGTAGATATAGCATATGTAAGTATAACACAGTAAATAAAATGGCGAATACTGTATTTATATACTATTATTTATACTACTACTATTACTAATCTACTACCGTTATTGTTTTATGGGATGATATTCTATTAGTATGTATTAGCAGAATAAGGCCTGTCTTTTTCCAAGTTCAAGCAGTCCTTTGGAGGATACTGAGGCAGTTGCCTCTGGAGCAATATGGGGCGACGGGCCCCCATGGGAATGCAAAATCAATGGATTTTTAATATTTTCTGTATCATGATTTTTAATTTCGTCTGTTCGTTAACACACATCGGCTCCATCTGTCTGGAGGTTTGGATGAATGATGGCCTCATTATAGCTCTGGGCCAAACGACAAACGTAAACGTTGAGGGAGCATCTGTAATCGATTCCGTTTTGATCCGTGATTCTGATTTAGCGGAACAGCTTTTGTTTTCAGTCCCGCGTGAGCTTCGGCAGTTTTTAGTTTCCGTGCTTTTTTAAAAAATCGCGGTCGCGCTGTTTCTCTAACCCAGGCATGATTTTGTGTAACGCCGGTTACCAACACCACCACTGTAACCTGTGAGCCTCGGCTTTAATGAATCCCGCAGGAGCTGGACTTTGTTTTTAAGAGAAGAGGAAGAACGCCGCAGCGTAGCCGCCACCCCCTAACGCTCGGTTCTCGCAACCCACACAGGGGCACCAGTGTTTTTAATTTAAATCGTTTTAAAAAAACCTGTTTAAAAGTAACTGTATTGTGCCAATCCCCGTGGAATAAGGCCCCCGCTCTCACGGTGGCGAAAGGCTTTCTGCCCTTGTCAACCCTTTGGGCAAGCGATTTAAATTTCCAGGGTGACCTGCACTGATTGTGATCCCTTTTGGTTTTGCTCAGAGATTCATGGATCGATCGGCACGTGATTTAGTGTTAGCGCTCTGTCTGTAAACACACCGCTGTGTGGTTCAACTCTTCTGCTGCTCAATAAAGGAAAAACGCAATCACCAACAGCGCCTCTCCTTAGTCCTCTGCACTCATAGGCCCAACCCCCGGGCAGGTTTTTCTAGCAAATCGCTTCAAAATGCCTGCTGCAAATCAACTGTGAGCTGCAGTTAGGTAAGGAAAAAAACCCAGATAAGACAGGAGGTGGGGAGTGTTTGGCTGGGTCACTGATGTATTGAGAAAAATGATTGGATATTACAGCGCTTTGGGGGGGGGGTAGCAATGTTTTTATTATTATTATTAGTCATTGCTTTTTAAAATGTTTTTATCTTAATAGTTATTCATTATTATTATTAGTGTCATTTTGTTATTGTTACAAAGATACAATAAATAAAGTAGAGAATACAATAAAACAGAAAATATTATATCTTAAATGAAGATGAATAAAATAGAAGAGAATAAATAAATAGGAAATATAATCAAATAAAAATATAAATGATTTAAAAAGAAAAAATAATAAAGGAGTATAATAAAGAAAGCAAAGAATACAATGAATATAGTCTATGCTGAATAAAATGGGGAGCATAATAAAATGCAGAATAATATAAATAAAACTGATAAGATCATAAAATAGAAAATATAGAAGATGGAGAAGATCAAATAGGAGAATAAATAAAATAGCAAATATAATCAAATAAAATACAAAATTTAAAGAAAATAAAAGGGAATATAATAACTATATATAACTATAGACTATAATAAATATAAAACAAATTGGAGAATATAGTATTTAATAGGGAAGAGAAATAAAATAGGAAATATAATTTAAAAAAAAAAATTATTCAGAGAAAATAATGGTATAATAAAGCCAAAGAATACCATAAATATAGACCATGTTTAACTAAATAGGAAGTATAACAAAATAGATACTAATATACAAAATACAGTGGGAGTGTAGATTTATTCAAATAAAACAAAATATATTATAAAATATAATAAGTGGAGAAACCTATAAATAATTAGAAGCAGAGAATAATAAAATGGAAAAAAAAATCAAATACAATACAAGTAGAGGAAATAAGAGAATCTAATAAATAAACTAAGAGAATAGAATTAAGCAAAACAAAATACAACAAATAATAGACTGTAATACATAGACAATATACCCAAATGGAGAATAGAAAAATTAAATAAAAATAAATAGAAACAAAATATAAATAGTTTTAGAGAAAATAAAAGGATATAATCTATAAGCAATAATACAGTAAATATGGACTGGAACTGAAATACAATGGAAAAATATAAAAAATAGGGAAATAATAAATGAAATAGAAAATATATTATTTTAAATGGAAGATTTAAAAAAAGATTATTGTAAGAGAAGAGAATAAATAAAATATAAAATGGAATACATGATAATTAAAATTTAAATAAAATCAAGAACCTTAAAAAAATGTAGAAATATAATAAACAAAATAGACAATGTCCTATACGTTAATTAGAGAATATCAGAGAATGAAATAAAATGGGTTTTAGACAGAATGGTTCCTTTTTTTCACATTAAAAGCGAGTCACAGCGGTAAACCAGGGTAACCCTCTAAGCAGCTAACGTCTCTGTTACGTTGGCTAATGCTAATGGTCATGAGCCCACCATCAGGAGAACACTGAAGAGCAGTGGTGTGTATGGGCGGGGGTACGAGCAGAGCAACGCCGCATTCCAGCATAAGAGCCTTATTATCTGTGAAACATGCTGGTGGTAGGATCATGGTGTGCTGTTTTGCTGCATCTGGGCCAGGAGCAATAGAACAATGAGTGCTGAATTCTAGCAGCAAATTCTAAAGGTAAGTGACCTGAATCTCAAGAGAACGGCCCTAAGCGCACACAGAAGGGTTAGAGAAGGACAAAGGTGATGTTTTGGAACGGAAAGTCAATCTGATAGAAATGTTGTGGAAGGACCTGAAGTTCATGTGAGGGAAGCTAAGCCTTGAGCTGAGGTGGGACCTAATCCTGCTGCGTGGGAATCCAGAAGTATTCCACTTTTCGGTTTCTCCTCAGAGGGGCGCAGTCTGACGGGTCTGCTCCCATCGGCAACAGCTCACCGAAGTGAGAAGGTCCAAGGTCCCGTCCGGCTCTGGGAGCAGCCACTCTGAGCAGGGTTCTAAAAGGACCGGGTCACACACACACACACACTAATCATAACAAAATAGAGAATACAATGATAAATACAGTAGAGAGTGTAATAGAATACAAAATATAATATTTTAAATGGAGATGATGAGATGGAGAAGAGAATAACTTAAATGTAATAAATAAATTATTTGGAGAAAATAAAAGATAATATAAATAAAGCAAAGAATATAGACTATAATAAACAAAGAATAGAATTAGAATAGAGAATATGATAAAATAGAAAACATTTTAAATGGAGATTATAAATAAAATGAAGAGAATAAATAAAATTTGAGAGAACAAATAAATATTTAATAAAATAATATTAAATAATATATATTAAATAATTATTTATAATTTTATGTATATTAAATATACTTAAGTAATGTAGGATTTAACAATGATGTCATTTTAGTTGAGAAAATAGAAAATATAATAAACTAATTAGAGAAAATAATAAAATAGAAAACATAAGAAATTAAATAGAGAATTGTCTGTTAAATAGAAATTAAGTAGAGAATAAAATAAACAGGAAGTATACTTTATTCTTTGGTTATTGCGTTGTCGGTGATCTGATCTTACCTTCCAGAGCTTTTTTCCGAATCGTCTCCGGCTGACCCCTCAGAGGTCGTGATGTACACGGGGTCCGCTTCCTAAAGGGTTAAAGACGTTCTCAATGTGGTCGTCTGTTCTCCGAAAGGTTTTATGTAAAGCTAGACAGGCAGTACCATAAAGTTTCGGGGAGATCCGTCGTGGTTTTTTAGGATCTTGATCCTCTGGTCGCTCTCGCTCATGCACAGAAGGTAGCTCTTTATGTTCGCTTGGCACTGGGGAAGAGACGAAAGTTATTTCATCCTGTGTTATGTTCAACATTTCTGAACATGTTTAAATGTTACTCGTCTCTGCTGTACCAAACGCTGAGCTCCTGCGACCAAAAACCACTTGGGTAATTCCAGCAGGGCCGAAATTCCAAAGTTGTTGTCCTCAAACACTCAAAAACTTTTCTGAAAACCAAAGGGAGTGCTGTCCTGCAGAAGCTGGTACAGCCATCGAGACACCTCAGACCAGGCTACGTGTTCCTACTCTTCTGTCGTCCAGCTTTGGTGAGACCGTGCCAGTCGTAGCCGCAGGTGTCTCTTCTGATCTGACAGAAGGGGCACCCGGTGTGCCGTTAGCGTCCTATCAGTAAGGAGAAAGAAAGAAGGAAACGGCGAAAGAAGAAATGAAGAAAGAATGAAAGAAAGATATGGTGAAAGAAAGAAAACAGTGCTAGAGATTGAAAGAAATGGCAGAAAGTAAGAAATGGTGAAAAAAGTGAGAAAGAAAAAATGCTAAAGAAAGAAAAAAAAAGACAGAAATAAATGCTAAAGAGAGAAAGAAATTAAGGTGAAAGAAAGAAATTGAGGCTCATCAGACCAGGTGACGTTTTTCTTATCTTCAATCGTCAGATTTTATTGTAGCCTCATTTTCCTGTTCTTAGCTGACGGAAGGGGCACCCGGTGTAATCTTCTGCTGCTGTAGCCCATCTGCTTCAAGGTTTGAGATGCTATTCTACATGCTTTGGTTCCTGTTACCTTTCTATCAGCTTTTTATCAGCAAGAAAAAAGAAATAAATAAATGAATGCTAAAGAAGGAAAGAGAGAAGGAAAGAAAGAAATGGCAAAAGAAATAAAGAAATGCTAAAGAAAGAAAAAAATGAATGGTAAAAAGAGAAAGAAAGCAAAAAAAGATAGAAAGAAGGAAACGGCAAAAGAATACAAAATGCTAAAGAAAGAAATGAATGCTAAAGAGAGAAAGAAAGAAAAAGAAAATGAGTGCTAAAGAGTGAAAGGAATAAGTGGTGAACGAAAGAACGAAATGAATGCTAAAGAAAGAAATTGAGACTAATTGGACCAGGCGATGTTTTTCCAATCTTTTTTCGTCCAGTTTAGTTTAGTCTATGCCAGTCTTAGCCTCGGTTTCCTGTTCTTAGCTGACAGGAGGGGCTCCTGGAGTGATCTGCTGCTGCTGTAGCCCATCTGCTTCAAGGTGCGAGATGCCTCTGCATTCGTCGGTTGTTGAGTGGTTATTTGAGTTCCTGTTACCTTTCTATCTCTGGCATTAACGTGGCATGTTGACCCAGAGAACTACCCTCACTGGCTATTTTCTCTTTTTCGGACCATTCTCTGTTACACCTAGAGGTGGCGCTGTGGGTGAAAATCCCAGTAGATGAGAGGAGACCGTTGATCACATTTCTTCCCCGTTGTGATGCTCGGTTTGATTCAGCAGCTCGTCTCGGTTACGTCTACGTGCTCAGTTAGGGCTGGGGATCTGGATCTTCATAAAGCTGCTCTGGTTGTAGAAATAAATGATTAGAATTGATAGTATAATTCCGTGTAACCCACCGCTTTGTTCTGCCTCTGAGATTTGAGGTCCTCCTGCATCCTGAAGGCTTCTGCCAGAGTTTGGTGCTTCTCCTTCCAGCTTAAACACTCGTTGGTTCGTTCCTGCAGCTCCCTCCGGGTCAGTCTGGACTCCTGCTCGGCCTGGTCCTGCTTCTTCCTGAGCCGGTCGCTTTGTTCCTCGGCGCCTTCGGCCCTGTGCCTCCAGCTTGCCTCCCTACGGCCATCGGACGCAGGCGTTAGTGCAAACCGAAAATGTGGTTCTAATTAAATACGTTTATTATTTATGACCCCACAGTCTGATTGGCTGAGAGATGTTCTAGTCGTGACATTATTGCCCGATAATGCCATCCTGACCCACGCTCTTTAAATGTTACTCCCCGGCGTACACACGTAACCATAGCAACCACGCCAGCCCCAAAAAGCAGCAACGTTATAATGACCCAAGTAAAACACTGCCGAAATTAAAGTTATAATTAGTTTATAAAATTCTGTTGGTTTTGAAAACTATTTAAATTTGGAAGATATTAATGACCAACCTGAGCCAAAGCTTTATCACCTTCAGGATTTGGATTTAAAGTGGAAAGAGAGAAACGGAAAAAAGGCTGTACTTTAAATCAGAGGTCCTGATCTCCTAATGGAGTCACAGCTGGACTGCAGATCAGTTTGAGTCCCATCAGCAGAAATGCTGGAGCAGCTTCTAGCTGGGTTTGGTTTGATGGATCAGCAGAAATGTTCCGGGAGAGTTATACAGCATCAGCAGCTCCGCCGGTTCCAGCAGCTCCTTCTTTCTGGTTTTCTTCACGGCGTTTGCTGGTGTTAAACTCAGCGTCTCTCATTAAACACCATCCCCGGCTGATCGGAGCTTCATTCATGGATCTGTTCAGCCCAGCTCTGATTAACCCGACTGAGCTGCTGATGATCTAGAACTCCGGCTCTAACATTTCTGACTCAGAACATTCACATTAAGAGCTCCAGATAAATAATTATACAATCATTACAGGCAGGTATGGACTTATTTCTTTCTTTCTTTCTTTCTTTCTTTCTTTCTCTAGCTTCGTATGACTAATATAGAATCACTAATCAAATAACTTAAATGATAACGCTGATCCTGTGCTTTGGTTCTAACACCGAGATCTCTCTCTGATTTGCTTCTGGTGGTAGAACAGTGGATCTTAGTAACAGCCTGCCTTATAAATCAGACCCGTTTTATTTACTGAATTGAAGTAAACTTTCTTATTTAATAAATTAAAGCTGATCAATCGATATACTTATGTTTATTTTCTGTATAATAAACAGTTATTGATAAATTCTGTTCCTCTGCTGCGACCGAAGCCCACAGTCTGATGGTTATGCTTTAGCAGCGGGGGAACCATAGAATGGAACCATTTTACCTCAAACAATAAACATAAATAAATCATTTTTCTGTCCTCTTTATCTTAAAGCATAACAATAAAGGTTAATAACAGAACTGTGGATAATCACAGTAATACACTCCAGGTTCATGCTCTGTTGTGAGTTATTGGTCATTATCTCTCACTAAAGCCCCTCCCCTCTGTTAGTATTAATTAATCAGATGTACTGTTCTTTGGTGTTGGCATTCTCCTCGTTCAGTTCCTTCACTTTCCTCCGGAGGGCGTTCCTCTCCTCCTCCAGATCCTTGTTTTCTGTGATGACGTACTGCTTCTCTCCACACACTCTCTCCAGCTTCAGCTTCGTCTCAAAGTAGTTCTTCTCGCTCTGAGCCAGAAGCAGCTGAACGCTGGTGAGCTGGAGAGCAATCGGAACTGAGAATTTGGATTTGTTCTTCCATTTATACAAACGTAGCCATAATCCCTACCTCTGTGCCCAGTTTCTGTAACTCCTCGCTGAGTCTCGCTTTGCCAGCCAGTGCCACGTCTCTCTCCTCCCCGCTCTCCGTAGCCAGAGCCTCGGCCAGCGCCCGCTTCTTTTCGGCCTCAGCCCGGGACACGTCTGCTTCCTCCAACGCTTTAGAGCAAGAATTAGCTCTGTGCTGGGCCAGGAGCAGCTTCTGCTTCAGCTAAACCATCAGGAGAATAAAGAATAAAGAATGAAACAAGAAAAAAATAGCAAAAGAAAGTGGAATGGCAAAATATTGAAATAAAGAACAGAATGCTAAAGAAAGATATGGAGAAAGAAAGAAAGAAATGGCGAAAGAAAGAAATAGTAAAAGAAAGAAAGAAATGTGAAAGAAACAAATAAGGAGAGAAATTAATGCTAAAGAGAGACAGAAATGAATAAATGAGAAAGAAAGAAAGAAAGAAAAAGTAATGAATGCTAAAGAGAAAAAGAAAGAAATTAATGTGAAATAAAGATAAAAAGAAAGAAAGAAAGATGTTAAAGAAAAAAGCAAGGAGAAAGAAAGAAAGACAGATTAAAGAGAATCATGAGAAAGGAATAAAGAAAGAAACAAATGCTAAAGAAAGATAGAAACAAAATAACACCTAAAACACTTAATCACCTGGTATCCTCTTTAACAAAACGCCTTTAAAGTGAGATAAATACTTTAGTGTCCCAGCTTTTTTTAATGTGTTGTGGAGCTGAAATGCAGGAAATAAATTCTCCAAACTGTGGAATTCTTTTTTTCATTAAATGTTTCTTTCTTTAATCAGTAATGGATGTTTATTAACTCTTTTTTTTTTTTTTGCTAAACATTTCTTTTCTCTAAGTGATAATAGATGTTTATTAACTCTTTTTTTATTACCTCTTTCGTTTGGACCTGGAGCTCGTGGTTGAGGTTTCTCAGGTTTCTCATGGTGAGCTCGCTCTCGTTTCTCATGACGATTCTCTCCATCTGGATTTCGTTGGACAGGTATTTGTTTTCCTTCTTGAGTTCCTCACATTCCTAATGAAACAGATCCAGAGTGAGATTATGGTCATTTGGGATGGAGGTCTGAACGTTTTTGATTTAAATAAGAAGCGTGGTGGTGGTAGCATGACCGTGTTAGGTCGGATCTCACCTTCCTCTTGCGCACCAGCTCCCCCTGCAGGTGGTTGATCTGGAGGAAGGAGGCGTTGGCGTTGAAGGCGCTGACGGGCCTCACGGCTCGGACCGGCCTCCGGGCAGGATGACCCAGCTTAGGCATGCACTTCGTCTCCTCCGCGGGCTCTCTTCCGAAGCGGCTCCCCACGGTGCTGCTGCTGACCGAGTAAGACTTGTAGGTTCCGTTGTCCAGAGCCGGTCGGGACAGGGACAGGTTGTGGAGGTCCCCGTGAGAGGTGGTCCTCAGGGTCATGGTGTGGTCTGGTCGGTGTAGATCCGGAATGTTCCACCTGGGTTGGGGAGTTGCTGCGGCGGTGTTTGTTCTGACCTGCAGCAGAGCGCCGCCGCTTCACGTTAATTATCCATGAGATCATCTGATCTCCGCTCACGAGAAACACAAACTCTACAGAAACTCTACACTCTGAAGAGCAGCTGATCCATTAAAACCCAAACCCCGTCCAACCCAGCTGGCCTCATCATTATCAGAATAAACATCAAAAAATAAACTGGATAACAGTTAGAAAGAAAGGAATTAATGCTAAAGGAAGAAAAAATAGGAAAGAAATGATTGCTAAAGAAAGAAAAAGAGAAAGAAATGAATGCTAAAGTGAAATAAAGGAGGAAAGAAAGAGAGAGAAACAAAAAGAGAAATAAAGCAATGAATGCTAAAGAAAGACAGAAAAGAAAGAAAGAGAAAGATAGAAATAAAGAAAGAGACTTTGTTGGAACCGTTTGGGGAAGGCTTTTCCTGTTCTAAGTAAGGTCCATAAAGGCCTGTATGTGTGGAGGGAGTCCTGATCTCGACCCCATCGAACACCTTTGGGAGGATCTAACATAGAGACTGTGATCCAGACCCTCTCACCCAACAGCAGTGTCTGACCTTATAAATGCTCTTTTGGATGAATCCCCACAGTCACAGTCCAAAATCTAATAGAAATCCTTCAAAGGAGGACCGACTCCATATTAAAGCCCGTTAGGCTGACTGAGCCATCTGATCCTGAATAAACATCATGGCTGCTGATCCACTGGAAATAAAAACTTAAAGCAGCTCAGGTTCAATGGAGCACTACTGAGTTAAAAATTCTTTATTTTTAATCATTTAAATACAAGAAAAAAACAGATCCAAAAAGCAGCCACACTATCAAACGTTTCTGCCAGCGGTGTGTAAAGCAGCCTGTGCTTGGACTCTGGATTAGTATCTGCAGCCGGGTTTGCCAGGTGAGTATGGGGTGCCCCGATAATGCCCGTGTTCATGTTGTGATGTTCAGGTTCCCACATTCTTTAACCATGAACTGTTAACTCAAGGAATTCCTGAAGTGTGTAAAGATAGCAGGAAGCCGAAAACAAAGCTGTTTCCTGAGGTGACAGAAACATCAAATTAATGAAGGAAGTGAGAGCCAACTAAGAGCTGGATAAGCAGAAACCATGTAGCGATACGCCTAAAGGTTTGGCTTAGCCTTAGAATGGCCCTGTCTCCATGAGTCTATGAAAATTTCACTATGTCACTAACTCGTTCTGAAATGTTAATACACATAGCATACAGGATAACCTTCAGAAACAATGGAGGGGTGTAAAGCACAGCGACACTGGACTCTGGAGAAGGAAGGAAGAAAGAAAGAAATGGAGAAAAGAAAGGCAGAAAATAGAAAGGAGAGAGAGAGAGAATCAAAAAAGACCAAGAAAGTAATGAGTGCTAAAGATAGAAATGCTAAGACAAATAGAACAAAAAATTTAACACAAAGAAAAGAATGCTAAAGAGAAAAGAAGTAAAGGAAGAAAGAAACAAATGAATATTAAGACAGAAGGAAAGAAAATAGAAAGAAAGCAACAAGCAAACAAAAAAGACAAAGAAAGTAATGAAGGACTAAAGAAAGAAAGAAAAATAAATTAATTAATTAATGCTAAAGAAAAAAATAAATAAAGTGAATGTTAAAGAGAAAAGAAAGGAGCAAAGAAAATAGAAAGAACGAGAGAGAAAAAAGAGAAAGAAAGTAAGGAATGCTAAAAAATGAAGAAACAAAGAAGAGAGACATGCTAAAGAGAAAAAAACTGACGGAATGAAAAAATGAAAAACAAAGAAATGAATGTGAAAGACAGAAGGAAAGAATTTGTTCTGAAATGTTAAAAACATCCATTCCTGCATTTCAGCTGCAACCCATTCCAAAACACGTTGGGACAGGGACAATATAGGGCTAGGGATGAGATCAAAATAATAACATAAAATAAATAATGATATGATTTCAAACAGCTGATTATAATCATGATTTTGTAAAAGCAGCATCCAGGAAAGGCTCTGAGGAGTAAAGATGATCAGAGGATCTCCAGTTTATCAACACATGCTAAAAAAACAATGTTCCTCAGAGAAAGACAGGAAGGGATTTATATATCCCTCCCTCTACAGAGCATCATATCATTCAACCATTCAGAATCTGGAGGGGTTTCCTAAAAAGCCTAAACTGAAGAGGGGTGATCTCTGCTCCCTCAGATGGCACTGCATCAAGAACCATCATTCATCAATAGCTGGTAGAACCACATGGGCAAGGGATTCCTTTATCAAACCTTTATCAAGCTCTACAATACAGAGTTACATTCACAGATACCACTTAAAACGTTACTGTGCTAAAAAGAAGCCTTATGGCATCGACTTCTCTTACTTTATTGTTCTCTCTTTAAGTGACGTTTTTTTTCAGCAACTGCAGATCTAATGGGATTTTCACACACAGCGCCACCTAGGCTTTGCAGAGGATGGTCTGAGAAAGAGAAACACTGACCTTTAATACACCCTGTTAAAAAAATCACCACAACAAGCCACGGATGCATCAGGAATGTCTAATGCCCCTGAAACCGGTTGAATTGTGCTCGTCTTTGGTCATGACCCTTCACGTGGTATGTGCCCCACCCCATGCCCTCTCATCAAAGGTCTCCTAACAGAACATCCTCCAACTCTCGCTTCCCTTTTCCCCCTATAACGGAGGCAGAGTTTTCGACAGAAGCAGTTCATTACAGGCCAGCGATGTTGGGAGCGTGCTCGCTGCTGGGGCTTCTCTCCGTGGTCGTCTGCACGGGCACTCTGGACCTGAGCCAGATCCAAGGTATGATCTGTATTTTATTACCGACTTCAGAGGTTTATTAGATGCTTTCATAAACTGCTGTCCTGTTTCAGTCCATCCAGAAAATGCGAAAGTCTTCATCGTCATGCTGAAACACAAACAGTACAGCTTTAATGGCACCACGGCCCCCGACGTTTGCTCGGCCCTGAACGTCACCATAGCTTCACGGGCCGACGTGGAAAGTGCCATGAACAACGGCTTCCAGACGTGCAGGTGGCGTGAGCACTCCTAAAGAAATACAAACAGGCTGCTACTAGCCTAAATATTCAACTTTGTAAATATTGTACTGATTAATCTTCTGTTCTGTGCTTATTTGAACTGATTTCAGATACGGCTGGATAAAGGAACAAGTTGCTGTTATTCCACGAATTGACCAAAACCCAAAGTGTGGCCAAAGCAATGTTGGAATCCTCGTCTGGAGAACAGGGCTCAGCAAGTTATTCGAAGTGTTCTGCTTAAATTCAACAGGTTCTTTATTATTATTATTATTATTATTATTATTATTATTATTATTATTAGTGTTGGTAAGACGCGAGCCGCTGCAGTGCTGGACTCTCCCCTTTAAGCATTTCCCCTTTAAAACCAAAACATAATGCAAACTGGACTCCGCTTATCCTGGTGAGGGTCACGGGGGGCTCGGGAGCCCCTTCTTTAATTCACAGGGTGCAGGACCAACCCCGATTCGAACCTGGGTCACTGCAGTGGTGAGGTAGCCAATTAGTGAAACATGGTTTATTTACAGATTTATTATACTCTCTGTTTTACTCTATTCTATCTTACTCTATTTTACTAAATATTTTATTTTTTGTGTTCTCTATTTTATTATGTTTTATTACATTTTCTTTTTTGCTATATGCTGTATTACTATTTTATTTGTTTTCTTTTTTACTATATTCTGTTTTATTATATTATATTTTATTTATTATATTTTCTTTTTCATTATATTCTTTATTTTATTTTTTAGATGTTCTATTGTATTTATTATTGTTAATTACATTCTGTGTTATTTATATTATCTGTTTTATAATATTATCTATAATTTATTATATTTTCTTGTTATGTTCTATATATATTTTGTTATTTACAGTATTTTCTATTTTACTATATTTTATTTATTATATTTTCATGTTTTACTATATTCTCTATTTTATCACATTTTATTTATTATATTTTCTATTTTGTCATGTTATGTATTATGATTTTTATTTTACTATATTTTGTTACTTTCACTATTTATTAAATTTTCTATTTTGTTATATCCAGTTTTGTTATAATCTCTCATTTATGATATTTTCTTTATTAGATTCTAATATTATATGTATTGTACTTTCTTTTTTATTATATTCTTTATTTTATTCATTATATTTTTATTATATTTGCGTCTGTATTTATTATATGTTCTATTTTATTATATTTTCAGGTTTATTTATTTTTGTTATATTCTTTTTTATTCATTATATTGTCTGTTTCATATTATCTTTTATTATATTTTTATAACAATTTATTTATTACATTTCCTTTTTTGTAATCTCTATTTTATTTCATAATATTTTATATTTGATTATATTTGATTTATTTTCTATTTTTATTATATTTTATATTTTCATGATTTTATTTAACTTATTAACTCTTATTATAAATGTATTAATTATGTCACTTAGTTTAGTCCTTTCACATAATATCTAGGCTGTAGGCCTAGGTTTCTTTTTGAGGCTTGATCCTCCCACGGTTCCTTCCTTATTACCTGGAAGGGTTTTTCCTTGCCGCTGCCGCCCTAGGCTTGCTGTATTAGGGGTGTGGGCCTCGATATTTATGAAGCTGCTTTGGGTTAGTGCTCTGTTATAAGAGAGAGCTATAGCAATGACTCTGGCTTATTGCGTGGGGTTACACAGGCTGAACTTGAACGTGTTTTGATGAAGGTAATGATGAGTTTTATGTCCGTTTGTCTCACACAGGACAAACAGATGAAAGGACAATCATAACAACGGAGTCCGATCTGAGACCTGAGGCCACCACGGCCCCCCCGTTCCTCACCCGGCCAACTCTGTCTAATAAAGACTTCCTTCTTCCCTCCACATCTGTCCGACAAACGTCCTCTGCTGCTAGCACCTCCACACTGGCGACAGATTTATCTCCCACGGCCCCTGTTCAGCGGTCCACTTCCTCCTCTCCATCCTCACTTTCTACTCCTTCTAAATCTACATCTTCCTCACATCTGATGACCTCCTCTTCCTCCCAGACCACAGCATGGAATCAAACAAGCCAAACACAACCCCAATCCTCAACCACAAATCCCTTTGGAGGTAAAACCCCTCGGGTTTGTACGCTTTGTTGTAACGTCCTACCTTTGAAGCACGTGTTTGTAATTCCCTTCTTGTCCCGTCTGCTAGAAGTTCCCTTGGCCTGTGTGATCATCGCCGTCACGCTGCTGCTAGCCGGACTGGCCACTGTCTGGTATTTCAAAATGTACGTGATATTTTTTATTTATCACATTTTATTTATTTTTTTTTCTTTTTATTATATTCTCTGTTATATTTTCTTTTTTGTTATATGTTATTTATTATTATATTTCTATTTTACTATATTTTATTTATTATATCTACTATGTTATTATATTTTATTTATTACATTCTCCATTTCATTATATTAAGTTTTATTATAATATCTAATTTATTATATTTTATTTATTAGATTCTCAATTTCATTATATTTAGTTTTATTACAATATCTAATTTATTATATTTTATTTATTATATTCTCTAGTTTATTATATTTTATTTATATTCTCTGTATATTTTGTTATAAGTTCTGTATTATTGTTCTATTTTACTACATTTTATTTATCATATTTTATTTATTATAATGTCTATTGTATATTATCTTTTATTTATTGTATTTTCATTTACACTATATTTTCTATTTAATTTGTCATATTTTCTATTCTATGTGTTATCTATTATGATTTCTGTTTTACTATATTTTATTATCTATTTTAATATATTAAGTTTTATTATAATCTCTAATTTATTATATTTTATAAAATTCTCTCTGTTATTATATTTTATTTAGTATATTGTCTATTTTATATGATCTTTTCTTTATTACATATTTTATTCTATTCTATTTTATTTATCATATTTTATCATATATTATATTTGTTTATTTTATTATATTTTGTTTATTATATTGTCTATTACACTATATTTTCCTTTTTTTTATTTATTACATTTATATTTCTTAGTGAGAACTCAAACAGTAGCTGTAAGGACCCAGAATGAAGAAGTATGAGGCCTGACTCCCGGGCTCATAAAGAATTTTGGCAATCAGCATCGAATCAAGAAAATTGGCATAAAAAGCAAGAAAATTGGCATAAGGTTCAAAGAGTTACGAATAAAACACTGAAACTGGACGTAAAACCAGCAGTGGCTCGTCTGAACATCTCATATCCTTGTCTTTCAGCAAACGCTCACACCGCCTTCCTCCGTGGGTCCGAATCCGGCACAAGGACGCCATCGATACCGAGATGTGGAGACACACGGACCAATCATACATCATCAACCAGAGCGATAACGAGATGTGCGCCGACAATATCACGCTCCAGCTGGACGACGACACGGAACCGTGCTAAGAGTCTGAAATGTATGCTATGTAGCCAAAAGTCTGTGGACAACCAAATCAAAATTCAAGAATAAAGTTGAAATATTTTGAGAATAAAGTCATAATATTTTGAGAGTAAAGTTGGGTGTCCACAAACTATGTAGCCAAAAGTCTGAGGACACCCAAAAACATGGAGATTAGTTTGGAGTTTGTCTTTCTTTGCTGAGTAGCTTTCCACTGGATTTTGAAACATGACTGTGAGGACAGGCGCTGATTGTATGTGACTGAAATAAATAGGAGTGTCTACATGCTTTGGCCACATAGTGCACATTTCAGCCAGATTGAGACTGTGAAATTTCAGATACAGTTCCCCTAAAATCTTGGGTGAATTCTGTAGCAGATCAAGCGATATTTTTTCTTATACAATGATTTTTCCTGACTGCATGCTGCTTTTGATATCTAAAGTGTGTTTGCTTGTTAACATTTCTGACTCATAACATTCACACTAAGAACTACAGCTAATGAATTTCCTTTCATTCCTTCTTTAACATTTATGGGTTTCTTTCCTTTTTTTTTCTTTAGTTTTTTTTTCTCAGTATTCTTTTTAGCCTTTCTTTTGTTCTGTTTCTTTTTATTTTCTTTCTTTTTCAGTATTCTCTTTAGCCTTTCTTTCTTTCTTTCTTTCTTTCTTTCCCTATCTGACAGTTTCCTCTGTTTTATTTTCTTTCTTTCTTTCATTTTTTCTTTCTATTTTCACAACTCATTTATTTACTACTCAGGTTTTGCCTCTATCTGTCTTTCTTTTTTGATAACCCGTTTATTTACTACTTAATTTTGGCCTCTCAAGTGAAGAGCAACGAGACTGAAGATCACATTTAGTCACATACAATGAACATTTTAATCACCAAAAATGATTAATCAGCTTCAACCTGGCTTTGGTTTGATGGACCAGTCAGAAATGTTATGGGAGAGTTATACAGCATCAGCAGCTCTGTCTGTTCCATCAGCTCCGTTCTTTCTTATTTTTGTGTTACGCTCGGCGTCTCTCATTAAACACCATCCACAGCTGATCGGAGGTTCATTTTGACTTTGGTTCTAACACCGGGATATCACTCTGATTTGCTTCTGTTGGTACAATAGTGTACCTTAGTAAAAACCTGCCTTATAAATCAGGCCCATTTTATTTCCTGAATGTAAATAAACCTTCTTTTTAATACATTGAAAACGTGTCAATCGATATACTTGTGTTTATTTTCTGTATAATAAACAGTTTTTGGGAAATTCTGTTCCTCTGTTGCGACTGAAGCCCACAGTCTGATGATGATGTTTTAGCATTTTACCTCACAATATGTTGATAAACAAATATTTTGTTATTATTATTATTACTATTATTATTATTATTATTATTATTATTTCTGACCTCTATCTTAAAATCTAACAATAAACTTTGGTAACGGCCCTGTGGTATAATCGCAATAATACAGGAACCTCGAGCATATTATTGCTTACATAAATATGAGATAGAGTCAACAACTATATGCTACAGCTAAGCTAACCCTACATCTGGCGATGACTGAGCAGAATCAATAATAAATAAAAACATTACACATGTACAATATGGGTTTAATTCTGTCAGAATTGGCTAATACGTTGTAATATCGTGTTAAAATGTGAAGAATGGCCATATTTGAGTTGGGCTTCTACAGGGTTGCTCAAAGTTTACACAAGTGTTTCCTATGCGCTAAACCTCATTTCATATAACACATTTGTAGCGGTAAAGCTGCTGGGATTCCCTGTCTACCACCCAGTTCAATGTTGGGTTTTATTCTTGATTTTTGAAGTATATATAACTACGATATGACTTGTGATGTGGGAACTTGAAAGCGGGTAAATTCGTGATTTGGAGCGAGCACTTGAAGGCAGCACCGGTTGCGTCGTTGAGTCTGCAGTGTTTGGTATTCAGGCTAACGTTAGCCGGTGTAGCTTTGTGTTTATAGAGAAAGTCATCTCATCTCGAACATTTACTGGGATAAAAACAGATGTAAACAGGTTTGTTATAATGCATTTGGTCTCTCGCATTCGTACAGAGAGTGAATCCGCCTTCTGTTTAGTGTTGAATTGTTCCACCGTGTCGTCTCCGTGTTTTGGCCGCTTATATTTTGCAGATAAGTTGAATGTTTTACTGAATATTACCTGTCTCTGTATGATATTTATCTCTGCTACACGAGTTATTTAAAATACAGCGAGTTCGTGAGCCAAAACGTCGAGGTACAGTAAGTTCACGGTGTTCCGTACAGCCATGTTTTTTGCATCCACACGTCAGTGTGACGTAATATAACCAGCACCGATGAGCTGACGTGCCCCAAGAGGGCCTGACCTGCACCGAAAACCTTAATTTGTTCAAATATGAGCGATTGCAAGCGAAATTAAAGCAAATATTCACTGCCTGTAGCTGTGTATCTAGTAATGGAGGGGTAACAGTCACCCGTACAGCATGGAACACCGTGACTGCTTTGGTGAGGCACAGGAATGAACCACTATAGCTGTCAGGAGTTAGTATTTTAGTGTTATGGGTGGCATAGAGGCACCTGTGTGCACCTGTGTCTGATGGCCTGGCACCGTGTTCAGGGCTGGTTCCTGCCTTGTGGCTTTTCTATTAGTAATAGTGTTATTTTTCTTTAAATTACCGTTATTATTGTTAGTAGTATTTTTTTTTGTCACTGTCTGTTGACAATATATTTTAAATCTTTTTTTTTTTTTATTTAAAGTGGTAAATTGGTGGTTTTCCAGAATTAAGAACGCACTCTTTAAAAATATCAGGGCCTTATTTATATTACTTATTATACATAGTACTCTCTTATATTGTACAGTTTTATATTCTCTATTATATTATTATTTATTTTACTTCTATACTGTTGTCTTATGTAATAGTTTTATATTCTCTTTTATATTTTATTTTATATATATATATATATATATATATATATATATATTTTTTTTGTCTCGTATTCTATAGTTTTATATTATTTAATTTACTTATTTATAGTATAGTATAAATAGTATAATAATTCTATAGTTTTAGATTTCTATTTCATAATTTATTTAATTGTATATATTATATTTCCTAATTAATTTTATATATGTATTATATATTTTATATATATATAATATAATCAAATATATATATATATAATTTGACTGTACTCACTGGGCAGTATGATGAGTACGGTGTGTAATCAGTCTTTCGTAATGTGATGATGTAATTCCGTAGAGACATCTTTACCTGAGCAGCGGTGAGTAGATAAGCAGCTCCCCAAGCTGTGAAGTGACTTTTTTGTAGCAAGTGCAAGTGGATAAAAAGAAACAAAAATACCTTAATGTAAGGCGTTCTAAACTTTTGACGGGTAAATTAGTTTGTTTGATTGTTGATCTGTTTTGTCATTGGAAGGCTTCATCTGGGGGGGGGGGGGTGTTGTTTCAGGGCTTTGAGCGCTGAATGAGGTCCTCTGTTCCCTCTGGCTGGTCCTCCTGGTGGAGCTGTGATGGGCCAGCAGATATCTGGCCAGAACGTGATGGGCAAGCTGCCTGAGAAGCTGCTGAAGCATGCCGGGTTAGTCCGGGACAGTGGCTACCTGACCTACGAGGAGTTCCTGGCCCGTGTGGCGGAGCTTAATGAGGTGTAAGCAGTGCGTTTTCTTTACAGCAACGATAAAGCCTGGCACAGGCTGGCACAAGTTTAGTAGTCAGGTGTGCACCGATTAACGTCCTCCTCACGTTCTGTGAAAAATCAAACCCTTAATCCATTGAGAACCTAAGAAAAAAGAACGTTACCCTGTGTTTTTTCAGCCTTTCAAGACTGTGATTCACTTTTCTGTCAGCAGTAGGGATGTAATGATGCAGTTCTGATTTTGCCACCTTCTAATGCAATTCCAGTTTGAACACTAGAGGGCGGCAAACTGAAGAATGCAGTCATACTCAGACTTTGGATCCAGTTCTGAATGAGAATATTAATTTCTTTTAATTGCAGAGGACTAAATGTTCTTTTAGTTTACATTTTTATACGAGAAAAGTACACTATTTTGAATTGTTATTCTTCAGAAATAAAAAAGGAAAGTTTTGACCCGGATATGTAACATATGGTGAAGCTACAGTTAGATGAGATGATGCAGTTCTGTAATGAGATTATGATTGTTGCTCCAGAACAGTGCAACTCTACACAAAAATACAGTCAAACAAACAAAGTCTTGGCACTTCAAGATTAGTATTGCACTGCCAATAACACAGGTGGTTATTCGTAGCTTAGCTTAGATACCGCAATAAGGAACCCCTGCATGTCCTCGCTAGCTGTAGACAGTGCACTCAGCGGCTCAGCACGCTCACTTTCACATCATTTCTGAGCTGTCCGAATTACGCTGTTTTTGGGTCACTGTAAGCGTTACTCTCAGAGAAGTACAGTTTTTATTAGGGGTGTAACGATGCACTCTGCTCACGATTCGGTTTTCTCGCGATAATCGATTTGATGTTCAAGTTTTGATAATCAATTTTTTATGACAGAAGTGTAAACACGGCAAAACAACACATTTTCTAGCACAAGTTCTTTAAAACAAAAAACTTTAGTCCCCTGCAATTAAAATGAATGACTAGAAGCAGAGGTTTAGAATTATAAACAAAATGTTCTATTGTAGCTTTACCGTATGCAATTAAAAAACATTGGAATGAGTTTTCCAACAGTTTTTTTTTTTTTATTAATGTATGTAACTATTCTTCATCAATTAAAAATAATCTTCTTCATCATAACTGTTGTTCATCAATGTAAATAACTAAGCGCTATCTTACACTCAACATGACATTAAAGAGACAAGCTCGCCGAGAACGGAAGGAGCATGGCGTGTGCTTGTGCCCTCTGGTGTTCATGCCATGATAAACAGAATGCACATGGTGATGCATCGTGTCAGGACGTGTGGCTACACCCCTCGTTTTTGGTGCTCCTGAGAAACGTTTTTCATCCGGCAGAAAATGGTTTCCTGCTTTGTTTTCGTTTCATTATTAGAACGGCTAAGCTGGCGGCCGGCCAACCCAAGCACCTTCTGTTTGAGGTTCAGCCTGGATCGGACGCGTCCGCCCTGTGGAAGGTAGCAGTGAGGATCGTCTGCACCAAGGTGAGCCTGAACGCCGTGGCGTGTCCGATGGTGCTTAGTGATTTTGCTCTCAGTTCTTAGGGAGTTCCCTGTGATCAGACGGGCCTCTGGTTCTCTGTCTGACGTCGGGTTCCGGTCTCATTTCAGATCAATAAGGAGGACGCGGTGGTGGAGGCCTCCCGTATTATGAACCTCTATCAGTTCATCCAGCTCTACAGAGACATCACCAGCCAGGCAGCTGAGGTGCTGTCAGCAGAGGGCAGTGCTGAGTGCTCCTCTGAGCTCTCCTCTGCAGCCTCCTGCCAGGCCAGCATGTGGATGGGCAGGTACGGCCTCACACCCATCAGCATAGAGGGCTCTGGTTTGGCGACTAGCTACACCTACTGCTAGCCCTGCTGAATGCCACTAAACGGGGCAGGCTGTGGAACCGCAGTGCTGGGGGAATTAGCTTAAGCTAACTCTGGAGAAACCAACCTGAGCACGGCACTGGGCATGCCCTGCCTCCTAAACGTAAATAACTCTATTTAAAAAAAAAAAAAAAACAAATAAAAAACTCTATTTTTATTTTATTTATTATTACCATTGTCTCATATTTTAGTTTTTCTTCATTATTTATTTATTTTATTTACTACATAAACTATAGTTTTTTATTCCCTATGTTATTATATTTATTTAATTTTTGATATACACTATACTTATAATCTAGGGTTTAATTTTCACTAATTTCTTATTATTTATTTTAATTATGTATTCTGTTGTCTTGTATTTAATATTTAAATGCTTTATTATTTATTTTATTTATGTATTTGACTTATTCTGTTATTATATTTATTTTTATTCTTTACAAAATTATTTCTATACAGTCTTATTCTTTATTTTGTTAGTATTTCTTTAAATTATATATATGCTATTGTCTTATTCTATATTGTAATTTTAATAATGGGATAAATGTACTTTTTGTTTGACTTTTATATTTTTTGTTGTTATTTTTTATTTTTTTATTTTTTTGTTATTTTCATTATTATTATTATTATTATTATTATTATTATTATTATTTGTAGTTTTTATACAGTATTTTAATAAAATGTCTTCCCAAATGTCTTTTTTATTTTTTATTTTATTTTTTATTTTTTATTTTTTTTTTATAAATGTAAATAAGAACAAAAAGCAGTTACTAAAACTTCCATATGTACAGGTAGGGCAGTAATTAAATATAATGTACGGGCCCTGTGACAGACCTGCCCGTGTGAGCATAAGGGTTATTGTGTGTGTGTGTGTGTGTGTGTGTGTGTGTGTGTGTGTGTGTGTGTGTGTGTGTGTGTGTGTGTGTGTGTGTGGGGCGCGCCACAGGGTGAAGCAGCTGACCGATGAGGAAGAGTGCTGCATCTGTATGGACGGTAAAGCGGATCTCATCCTGCCCTGCGCCCACAGCTTCTGTCAGAAATGTATCGATAAGTGGTACGTCTCTAAGCCCTCGCCCCGGGTACGGGCACGTGCCAGCGGAGCCTCCGTGCTGATTGTGCTCCTCCGCTTTCCTTCTAGGAGCGGCCAGAGTCGGAACTGCCCCATCTGCAGGATTCAGGTGACGGCGGCCAACGACTCGTGGGTGATGTCGGACGCGCCCACGGAGGAGGACATAGCTGGGTACATTCTGAACCTGGCAGACGAGGCTGGGCATCCTCACAGACCTTAGGCTGAAAGAACTCTCATGGCATTGCCACGTTTGCGCGTGAAATGTTACAGTCGGCCCTCTGGCTCCGCCGGGGATCGGGTCCCTGACCTCGTATAAAATAACGTACGCATTTCCTTACGAACTTTAGATCGTCTCTAGATTACTATGGTAACGAAAACAAAAATAAACAATCAGATTATATACGTACATAAATAAAATAAAGTACTTATGAATTTCACCAGTCTAAAATAAATAAATAAACAAGTATAAATGAAGAAAAATAAATAAATAAAAATAGTGTTAATGAAATAAAATCTCACCAATAAATACAAGTTAATTAATAAAATGAAGTGCTTATAAACCAAATAACTGAAAAATGAAATGAAATGAAAAATAAACAATAAGGATAAATATGAAAAAAATGTATAAATATTAAACATAAATACATTTTAAAAGGTGTTAATAAAATGACTCAAAACACAAAAACTCAAATAAAATTTTAAAAGCACTTATTAAAACAAAAATAAACATCAAGGCTAAATACAACAGAAATATATAAATAATATGCAAAAATAAATAAATAAAAATGAAGTGTTAATAAAATAACTCGGTCACTAATAAATATAACAAATAAATACAAGTGTTTATCAACCAAATAGCACTAAGCCAAAAAAAAAAAAGCCCTATACAATAATGAATACAACATAAATAAAAAAAAAATAATAATGTTAATGAAATAACTCAAACCACAAAATCAAAACTCATTAATAAACATAACAATTAAATAAATGAATAAATTGCTTGTAAACAAAGTAACACTAATCTATATATAAACGAATAAATAAAAATAAAGGGTTAATAAAAAAGTCACAAAAAATAAACACTCACACCCTAAAAGGTTGCTTGAACTCTCAGAAGAAGAGCCCGTGGGTACAGGGGGCCGACTGTATCGTCTTTTTAAAGAGTATTGCACTTGATGTTTCAGTACAGGAACGGCCAAAAATATGTAGACGCCCCTTCTTCTCGAGTCTCAAGCTGTAACGGTGTAAAGCACACCACCACTGGACTCTAGAGCAACAAAAATGTGACCTGTCCTCTGCCTTTGGCTTCATCCTGCTATGCACTGGCATCGTTACTATAGCAACCGATCTGGATATGCCAGTCGTGTGAGAGTGAAATCCATTTCGTCTTTCAGTCTGAACGTTCTCTCGTGGCTGAACTGAGGGGAATCCCCACAGTCACGTTCCAGACTGGCAGGACTCGATATTAACAGCCGTGGATTTTAAGACGTCCACAAACTTTTGGCTGTTTACACATAATGTGAAACACTGAAGTTCTCGTGTTTAGCTGGGAGTTGAAGGTTTGATTCGTTGTGTTAGGTGTCGCCGTAGGTGTTTGTTCTGGCTGAATTGATTAATTAAGGTAAGTTCTTTAGTGATTAGCAGGGGTGACCCCGACTGGGTCCGGCCGCCGAAGAGCTGAGATTTTTGGGGGATTTTCTTTCCTCTCTTACTAAGTTTGTCACAGTTCCGCTGGATTGGATTTACTGCGCAGTGATTATTGTTCCTTTCTTTTTCTCACTCGTTGTTTGAGAAGACTGAACTAGGGACCTTCTGACCTATAACCCTGCTCCTTTGGTACAGTTTGTAGGAGAAGAGAAGCCAGAGCATGTAGATACTAAAGTCGAATGGCATTTTGTTATTACAGGCTGTTGTTCGGCCGTCCGGTCGGGCTGCTTGCATAAAACCGCCGGCTCTTCAGGGTCACCCCTAATGTTTAGAGATCAGGCTTTTTAGACCTTAGATGTTTTACCATTTCAGGATTGAGAGTGACTGATGACATTTGGTAACACTGCTTACACGTTATAAGGTCACCTGTCATGAAGATCCTAGGGAGGGGATTCTGACTGTACGGCGTTAGGATGGAATGTAACCTGCACTTTGATTACTATTCTGGGATGGATTTAGTTTGCTTTGTTTAATTTTGTATCTACTGCACATGAGCTTTGGTGTGTGTGTGTGTGTGTGTGTGTGTGTGTGTGTGTGTGTGGGGACTTTGAGTTAATATATAAATATATTTCCTGTTCTATCACTAACTAAGGATTTTGATCCAAAACATTTTAATCTCCTCTTCTAATACAGATGGGTGTTGAGTTCAGTCAATAAAGATGCCACTTTTACCCAGCGCCTTCATCTTTTTCACGTTTTTACCCCTGGACTCGATGCCAGTCCATCGTAGGGCCCGCAGGGGTCGCTGTTGTAGTGGTGGGGGTGGATTTGCACCCTCTGTAGAGGGTTGTTTTAACACTTGGCAACGTTCTCCATACTTAGTTCTCTATAGGGATGTTTCTATTGTAGCTGCACAGTAAGGACTCAGACTCGTCTGTTTAGAGAAGTAAAAAGCTTTATTTCGTAACACTTTTTGTGCGTTTGGAAGTTCCTAACCCCTGTAGACTTTTTGATGAACCAGAAGAGTGAGTGTGTGTCTGTAATTATGGTGCGTTTAAAAAAAAATAAAAAAAAGAAATCACCCTATTTATAAGAGCAGAAAAACAGAAATGCAAATCCAAAGCGGTTTAACAACATGCAAACCCGAACACTTAAGTCCTGTTTGTACTTTAAAGTAAAACAAACGCAGTACACCTTATGTGAGATCCGTACCCTGTGCATGCACGCTGGATGTGAGCAGCTCCCGTCCTGCTGCCCGGCCCGGCCCGGCCCGGCCCACCCGGTGGGGTGCTCACTGGGTGTGCTTGGCCATGCACTCTGACTTCATGGCGTCCACCAGGAAGCTGAGCTCGTTGCACATGGTCTCGTACCTGTAGGCCATGCGGATCTGGGCCACGTTGGTGCGCCGGATATCGTTCCCGTCCGGTCCGTCCTGCAGGTAGTTCTCACCTAAGAAGTGCTTCTTCTCCTGTAACGAACACACAGAAATGCACAGGAATAACTGATGCAGTCTTTCTTTCTTGTTTTCTTTATTTCTTCCTTCCTTTCTCAGTATTCATTTTAGCATTTTTCTCTCTATCATTCATTTATTTCTTTCTTTTTTTTCCTAAGTATTCTCTTTCACCTTTTTCTTTTGTTCATTCTGTCTTTTTTTTTTTCTTTTCTCTATCATTCGTCCCTTTCTCTCTCTCTCAGCATTCTCTAACTTTTCTTTTATTCTTTCGCAGTAGTTTCTTTAGCCTTTCTTTTCTAATAACAATCATTGCGTTCTTTTTCTGTTTCTCAGTTTTCTCTTTAGCCTTTCTTTTTCTTTCGTTCTTTGTCTTTTTCTTTTCTCTTTATCATTAATTTCTTTCTTTTTCTTTCTAAGTATTTGTTGTTGCTTCTATTTCTTTATTTCTCTCTTTCTCCCATTCTCTTTCACCTTTTTTTTTTTTTTCTTTCCTCCTTTCTTCTCTTTAGCGTTCATTACTTTCTTTTTTCTTTCTTTTTGATCGTTTGGTGTAAGGTGGCTCAGGATTGCTGTCTTAAGTCAGGCTTTTTTTTGTCATGACTTTCTGATAAAATCGACTGTGTGAAATCATGTCTTTCTTTCTTCTTTTCTCTTGATCATTCATTTCTTTCTTCGGCCCAAATCATGGAAACACTTCATTTTACTCTGCTCCATTTATTTCATAGTTCCTCCAGATTCTGAATGGTTTAATGATATTATGCTCTGCAGAGGGAGGGATGTATAAATCCCTTCCAGCCTTTGGAGATCTGGAGATCCTCTGATCATCTTTGCTCCTCTAAGACTCGGCCTTTCCTGGATGCTGCTTTTGTACCAAATCGTGATTATAATCACCTGTTTAAAATCACATCATTAGTTAGGGTATTTTTTGTTGTTGTTGTTTTGTTTTTTTATTTACATCTCTTACCATTACCTAAATTGCCCAATCCCAACTTTTTTTGGAGTGTGTTGTAGATGTGCATTAACAAATAAAAGTACTGATAGTTTGTAACTCTCTTCTCTCTTGGACCCGGCTGACTTTGGGCTCTGGTTTGTCTCTCCAGATGTTCTTGTTTATGTTATTTTGAGGCGTAACCCTGATCGAAATCTAAGCCTGGTTACAGACTGGGTCGTGTGAATGTATTGTGTCTCCTATGTCAGCTCCACCCATCATTAATAGGTGCACCCACCCATGTGGCCTAGCCACCGCCACCGCCACCTTTATGGCATTAAGTCAGGACATGGCACATTCAGTCCTGGTGTTTAATTGGCACTTGCCTAAGAATGTCAGCAAACTGGTCTGTCGACTTCTGAAAGGTTTATGTTTGGGAACATTTTGTTCTTGATCATTACACCAACAGGTTACATAAATGAAATGCCCTTCAGGCAGCCTGGCAGGCTTTGGCACAAACACAATGCCATTAGCACACTTCACTTAACTCACACCATCAGACTTATTCCTGAGAATATTTACATAGGATAAAATCCTGTAATTCTGGATTAAGATCCTGGATTGAGGGCCGGACTTTGACTTGGGCTGTCCCAAAACATTTACCTTATTCTTCTTTAACTGTTCTTTGGTGGAACGACCTGTGTTCTTAGGGTCGTTCTCTTGCTGCATGAGCCACGTTGTCTTGAGATTCAGTTCACTTTCCTTTGGAATTTGCTGCTGGAATTCAGAATTCAGCAAAACAGCAAACCATGATCCTACCACCACCACGTTTCACAGATGGAATAAGGATCATGTGCTGGAATGCAGCGTTCTCCTTTCTCTATAGAAAGATCACGTCTGATATAAATACATTTCTCCATTCTCTTTTTTTCTTTCTTTGTTATGATTGGATTAATTGCTTCTTTCTTTGTCAGGTTATTGGTTCTTTCTTTCCTTCTTACTTTATTAGAGTTTAATGTATTTTTTCTTTTTTTTAGTATTTCTGTTTTTCTTTCTTTGTTAGGGTTGAAGTCATTGCTTCTTTCTTTTCTTCTTGTTACTTTCTTTATTAAAGTTTAATCTATTGCTCTTTCTTTCTTTTGTTGTTAGAATATGATTAATTGCTTCTTTCTTTTCATTTTCCTTTCTTTCCATTCTTTCTGTATGTCTTTCATTATGGTTGAAGTTATTGCTTCTTTCTTTCTGTCTTCTTACCTTATTAGAGTTGAATCATATGCATTTTCTTTCTTTTATCACTTCTTTATTTCTTATGTTTTCTATTTAGCATTCTTCATTTCTTTTGTTTTTTAATATTGGATTAATTACTTCTTTGTTTGTCCTCTTTCTTTATTTCTTTCTTTCTGTTTTCTCACGGGATCTTTGGAGCTGCACCGAGCTATGTGCACAGACCTGTTGATTTAATTGAGCAGGTGGCAGCAGGTGTGCCTGAAGATCCTAATCTGTGGCTTTAAGGGTGTGTCTGGATAATCCGAGTTCACCTGATGTGAGACGCCGCTCTGTATGACGCTGTTTCTGGCGATCTCACAGACGTCACACGTACTGAGCTTCCAGAGCTGGGCGGCGATGGCGTACTCCTCCATCAGGGCCTCCTGCACAACACAACACAACGCAGGGCGTGAGCAGGACCTACAACACCTCAGTGAGATTCGGGGTTAGGGTACGAGGTACATACTTTGGTGTAGTGGAACTGCATGGGGTCGTCGGTGGACAGGGACACACACAGGCCCTTATGGAGGAACTCCCGGAGCGGGTTCTTGGAGTACTCCAAAAACAGGCTGTTGTTGCTCAGAGGGGACATGGCAATGGGGATCTGGGCCAGGTAGTACAGGTACTGCAGCACTGGGCTCTGGGGAACGAAAGGAAAGGGTTCAAGGGTCAGGTTTAAAGCATATTAATCCAGAATTCAGTGGGCACAGGCACCAGTCTAACCCTCACCAGGGTGGAGGCACTCCACTCTTCTTTTAACATTGATTTCTTTCTATAATTTTTATTTCTTTTCTCTTTAGTATTTCTTTCTTGCTTTCTTTCTTTGAATGTCAGCAGTCCATTCAAAACAGAATAAATCAGCCCTTTCTCTACAGGCCTAAATCAAATCTGCACTCTGATTAGCTAACTTCTCATTCAGTGTCCAATCAGTGAACATGGACTGAATTCATCCAGAATTCACTGGGCACAGGCGCCAGGCTGACCCTCGCTAGCATGCATATAATGCGCTTCATATCCGCTTCAGTTGGGCTAAAGGTTTTATTCATTGTGACGGCACTCGGTTGGCACAGCAGTCCAATACTCCAGTCTTGGTGGTGCCATGTTGTAACTGACAGATCTTGATGCCAAGCTTCCCCTCCACATTCCAAAGACATGACTTCGGTCAGCTGGTCTCTCTGAAGTCTCCCCAAGGCCCAACAGAAGCGGTGAAGCACTAACCTTCTTGAGGTTGAGACCATGAGAGATGTTGTCCGCAGCGAGGAAGGACGACACCAGATGGGTGATGGATCCCGCTTCCCCACAGTGAGGACGGAACTGGAAGGTGTTGAGGCCTCGTTCCCTTCAAAATACAAACATGCAGCTCTAACATCTTGTTGGAAAGTGTGAATGTAATGGTGCAAGTGATTACAATTTTAGAGATAAGTTTATTGGGGAAGGAGGCTCTAGTTCCCCTGTTAGGCCGCCTCTAGCCTGAATACAAGATGAGAGAGTTGTTCATGGAGGTATACAGGTTCTGTATGGTATCCTGTGGCACATTTACATACAGATGTTACAGCTGTTCCTGTAGATCCTGCTCACTCATAGCTGGCCCCATAAATGCTTGATTGGTGATAAATCTGGCAACTGGGCACCAAGGAAGTGTTGCAATCAGCTGAAAACATTCCTGGAAGCCCTGCCATGAGGGGCTGTAGGGGAAGCACTTTTACGCCCTCCTGTGGTAAGACCCGGTGTCTAATCATACCACACCTGTAATCAGAGACAGATTTACTCACTTGCGCAGGTTGTTGAGCACCATGACGTTGGCGTACATGTGGAAGATGTAGTAAGTGTAAGGCGGGTTCTCCTCGATGGTCCACTCCTCAGGTTTGGGGCTTTTGTAGGAGAACATGTGGTCACTGTGTTTGGACTCGTCGTCCACGCTGTCGAACCCTGTCACCTGCAAACGGGTTCAAACGGTTCAGCGCTGATGCTTCATCAAACGCTGGCATATGTATTTATTGGCCCTATGTGGCCCCACTGCCGTGTTCCCTTCACTGGCTTCCTGTAGCTGCTGCAGCTGATTTAAAACCCTCAACCTTGTCTGCGAAGCCAGTAAAGGATCTAACAACATCTAAAGGATCTAATCGAACCCTGCACCTTAACTCGTACACTTCAAGACTGGACAAGCCACGCAAGATTATAGGAAGATGAGCATCAGGACTCGGTATTCAAGCATCCAGAAGCAGAAATCGAGGACTCACGTATTTCAGGAACACGTGGATTTCCTTGTGCTTCTGCGGATTGACGGTCGCCTCAAACATGGGCAGGAAAATGTTCTCCATCATCTTGGCGAAGTTTGGAATGATCTTCTTGGATCTGAAAATGTCGCTGAGTGGGGAAAAAAACAAAAAAAAGACAGCAGTCCATCAATTAACGGCAACATTTCCTTTGACTTTTATTTCATGAACTACACAAGTTTAGGTGTCCGAATACTTTTGGCTGACATCTAAGTCTCTAAGTGTTTGTAATCCATAAAAAGGACTTACTAGATCCTGGGCACCTGTATCATCCACCTCATGTTGGGGGAGTACACCTTCTGCTGGATGAACCACTTGGAGAGGCTCTTCCACTCATCAGGGGAGCGTCCATAGATGGACAGACGGGGCTCAGTGTACTGGTACTTACTCGCCTCCAGATCATTAGCCACCTCCTAAAAAAGCAACGGTGTGGGGCTTTGTTGTGGTATTTTCTAAAGGGTGAAGGGTGTAAGTGCCTGGACAATGATCCTAACCTTTATGATGCGAGCAAAGTATTCTCCGTTGATGTAGTTGTCGGTTTTCAGGTAGATCTCACGAAGCTCGCTGGCTCCCACCGGGTTGTATTTAGCGTTGAACTTGTCAAAGCGATGGAACGTCTGCCTGCCCTGAATTTAAAGCAAAAAGTGGTCAGGTTTTACAGGGACCACGAATGGCTGAGTCTTTGAGGAGTAAAGAACGAACAAAAGGAAGAGAGAGAAGCAGTAATTAAGTAGTAAATTAATGTGATATGAACAAGAAAGAAGAAAAAACAAATAAACAAGCAAAGAAAGGTAGAAATGGAGTAATAAATAATTAAGTTATGGAAAAAAAGACAAACATACAAAGAGAAATAAAGAGGAGGAATGGCATAAAGTGGAGATTGGGAGGTGGAGGTCCGGAGTGAGGAGCCGGTGCAGCTTCGGGTGTATGGAGTACTCACGGCATGGACGTCCAGAGAGTCCACGGTCAGGTCGTACGGGTCCATTTTGAGGTTCTGGAACACCTGTTTGAGTGTGATCTTCTTGCCGTTCTTCTCCATCACCACCCGGTCCGCCTCGGTCTTACAGGTGTGCTGGATGAACTGGAGCAGATGCTTCTGGTTCATGCAGGCCGCAGCGTGGATGTGGGTGTCCACCTGAGCAAGAGCGATGTGCCGATTTTTTTATTTGGACGCGCATGACTGCATACGAGGTCCAGTGTGGGTATCTTACCTTCCTGACATTGTAGAAGTCCCTGTGGGGGACGCTCTTGAGCTCCTTCAGCTCGGCCATCTCGTTCAGCATCTCGTGCAAGTAGAACTTGGACATGAGGAAATTGAGCCTTCTGTGACAGTAGGTCTTCCTGAAAGCAGCCAAAACAACGTCTAGTTCAGTAAAACCACAAAACAACAGCAGCCGTCTCCAGCTGTTATAGCCACAGCCTGTGGTAACCAGCCAGATGTTTTGACTTTGCCGTGTGATTTCAGCCCTCATCTGACATGCACTACAGAAACAGAAACTTACGATTGAAACCCAGACTCACCAAACTCCTTTCTTCTTTCTTTCATTCTATCTTTCTTTCCTTCCTTAGCATTCATTTCTTTATTTATTTATTTCTTTTTCTTTTTGTTTGTTCTTCTCAGTATTCTCTTTAGACTTTGTCTCTCTTTTCTTTCTTTCTTTCTTTCTTTCTTTCTTTCTAAAACGAAATGAAATTCAGAGTAATTCATTAAATATTAATCAATCTGTATGTTTCTGTTTCTCCTATTTTGAATAATTGATGAATAATATTTTTAGAATGAGAGCCCTGCCCTGAGGATTTGGATATGGTCCAATCTGGCCCTTTGAAAAATGTTTGGACACCCCAGGGTTAAACCCATGCAGCATGGAGCTCCCGGTGCCCCCAGTTTTACTGCTGATGTATGTTTTCCAGAGGAGGTCTGGGGACAGCAGCAGAACGTTGGTTGGTATGTTGGTATCTTTTATGCACTATGCCCCTCCCTCAGCACTGGGTGCCCCCTCTGTGTAACTTTATTCAGTCTGACACACTTCAAAAACAGCTGATGGTGGAATATTTAGGAGGGAAGAAATTTCACCGACTGCCTTGTTGTAATGGTGCCACCCTATTGCAGTACCAACCTCGGTGCCATCCTACTGTTAATAAAGGCAGATTGCATGGCCTGTAGGTGCTGCTTCTTATGCACCTGTGACAGTGGGACTGAGATTAAGAGTTGTTCCCCAGTACTTCTGGGATAATTGTTTTCAGAAATTAAAAGTTTTAGGACACAGCAACAGGATTTGTTGTTCTCCACCCCCTTTGGCTTAAATCTATATTTACCCATGTCAACGGTAACCTTAGCTGAAGAACACGCCCCAGCATGCATGAGCAACTGACCTGAAATACTGTGTGTGTGACATGATGTCAGAGGTGTTTTTTCATTCTAACCTTGGTACAATGTCATTTCGGGCAAGTTATGACTTCTTACAGACCCACAAGCACCCTGTGTTCAGAACGACAGGGCACGAATCCAGAGCTTCAACTCTAATTATTACGTTTGAGATGAACTGGAATGCTAACCATGAGCCAGGCCTTATCACCAAACATCAACCAACGCAAATCTCCACAATCGTGTTCCAAAAACTAGGGAAACGTCTTTGAGTAGGCTCTCAGGTCCATATTAATGCCCACTCGATCTAATTCAGGGTCGCAGGGGGCCAGTCCATCACCGCACACATGTACAGTCCCACTGGAACACTTTAGAGACACCACTTGACCTAATTCTGTCCGTGAAATGTGGAAGGAAACTCACACTGAACCGGGTTGGGACTCAAATCCAGACCTGACAAACCTAAATCACAGGTCAGCTGGTATAACACGAGTGATGAATCATAATCAGAAGCCTTACGTTGGTCCATCGGCGATCATGGCGAGGATGTGTGCCATGTCGATAGCGAACGTCTCTAAGTCCGGGTAGGGCAAACTGTGAGGCTTATCCTGACTCAAGGCCTCTGCGTTGTCGTACACATATATGATGCCATCCTTCGTCTTCAGGACGTAGTCCAGGTTCTGAGGGATGTCGTCCATGCTGTAGGGGTCTTCGCCTTCCGCAGGGCAGGGTGCGTTATCTGTGCCGGAAAAACACGACATGCTGGAATATTTTAATTCCTGTTTGATTTACGTCATCGTTTAGTTTAAGAAACTACACAAGCTCTACCTGCCAGCACTTCGTCCTCTTCGCTCCAGTTTTCATCGTTGGCAGTTCTTAAGAACTTGGCAGTGGTTCTCGGGAAGCGGTGATATGCTAGGCGGGCATATTTCTCTCGGATGTCCAAAGCTTTCAGCAGGCTCTTTGCTGCCTGGGTGTAGTCCTCAACCGTGATCTGAAACAATTACATGAACCTTAGGAATGATCTGGCTTTCTTTTCATATAAATGTTCTCTTTGACAAAAAATAACGCACCAAGATGTTGTGGGAATCGAATGAAACTTTATATGATGATATTTGTGAGTGATTACAATATTAGAGCGAAAGAATAGGCTTATTGGGGAAGGAGGCTCTAGTTCCCCTGTTAGGCCGCCTCTAGTCTGGATACAGGATGAGATGGGGTTGATCATGGAGGTTTACAGGTTCTGTATGGTATCCTGTGGTACATTTACCCACAGATGTTACAGCTGTTCCTGTAGATCCTGCACACTGTAAAGGAAATGTTCCAGTCCGGCAGAGCATTATCCTGCTGAAAAGTATCAGTTAGACACCCTGCCATGAGAGGAAACACATGTGGCCGCAGGATGTCCTGCACATATCGCTGAGTTGTTAGTGACCCTCGTATCACTACTAGGGGTGACCTGCTGTCGTAGTCTGGCTCCCCAGATCATCACACCAGCAGTGGGCAGGGTGTCGCTCCACAGCAAAGTGGATTGACGCGTCACCACGAGGCCTCCGTACTCAAATCTGACCGTCATCAGATCCCAAACAGAACCTGGATTCATCACAAAAGACCAAACCATTCCAGTCCAGAGCAGAACAGGTTCCTCATTCATGACACCCCTGTCTGCACAAATTTCCTTCTGCTAAGCACCTGGAAGTGGTCCGGGCAGAGACAGGGGTGTGTAGTGAAGGTGCCCCCTGTGTCTGGATGGTGGATAACCAAACTGTGGGAGCTCATTCAACAAAACGTCCATCCTGCTTCTCTCTTTCCAATGATGTGCCCCCTCTCAGTCTGTTCACTGGACAAAATGTCTTCAGCTGCATTGTACAATGATCTCTCTCCAAGAGGTACACTACCCAAAAGTAGCCTCTGAAAGCCTTTTTATAGAGTAGCACTATCGGGGAAGCACTTTCGCGCCCTCTTGTGGTAAGACCCAGTGCCTAATCGGACCACACCTGTAATCCTTTACAGATCTGCCTGAGCTTTGCAGAAAAACAGCATTACTATCTGGGTGCGTTATTTTTTTTGTCAGTGAGTATTTATCAGTCACCGTGCCCCAGCGCCACCCCGGTTATTACAGAAACTTATGTAACTGTCCCCTCGCCACAATTAGTGTCCACCCGGTAAAGACAGGTAAAACATGAGGTGTAAGAAATTTACCTTTCGGCGAATCTGACACTGAAAACATGAAAACATCAAAAGGTGACACAGAGGTCAAATTTCCTTAGTCGTTCTTCAACTGAAAACTGAAAATGCCCGTATATACAGTTAGAGAAATCATTAAAGGCTCCAATCAACCGGAACTGTGACAAACTTGCCAAGACGAGGAACCACAATCCTTTTGCACCCATGCAAGAATCACTGTTTCTCATCAGATGCCACCTCCATGCCAACAGGCTATTTGGAAAAAAGGCTTTCCTGCCATCTACCCACAAACGTAATCAACTGGAGCTTGCTAAAAGTAATTGGGGCTTTTGACTGGAACCATGTTCTATGGTCAGTTCTACGGACAAAAATGCAGGTTCACTACACCAAAAAGAAGATGGATTCAGATCCACGACAGCTTTCTTAAGAAAAAAACTTGCAGGGTTATTAAGACAAACCCTAAGAAGTTCATATGCATGTCCTTAAATGCAGTTCTCAAATGCTGTAAGAAAATCTGTGGACACCCAAACAGCTGTATGTTAATAGTTAAGAAGTTGGTGTCACTTTGCAGAGCCTCTGTTCAGCCACTGGAGGATGGACATGGTGCCAAATGTCATAGTTGTCACCGGGCGTTCTGGCATACCCAGATTAATCCCTCAACTGCTCTGCAGTCCAATGTTGGTGTGATCTGAGATTGTTTTTGGTTCCTCAGCCAAGGAAGCCCAGTCCATTATGCTGGAGTCCAAATGTTTGTGGAGACCCCTCCCCTGTTGAGCGATGGAACGGTATTTTCTGGAATAATGATGCTCCATCCAGTACTTTTGGGATGAGTTGGGTGTTGGGGATGAGGTGGGGTTGGTGGTCATCCAATATCCTGACCTCCCCAACATCTTGACTTCCCTAATGCTCTCCTTCTGAATAAAATCTATTAGAAAGCGCTCCCTAGATAGTAGGGACAGTTACTCCAACAAAATCAGAGTAATCTCTTTTAAACACCCTTTATTTTGGAAAAAACAACGAACAAGCAGGTGTCCAAATACATTTGTCTAAACACTGTATCTCATTGAAATGTCTGGTCCTACCCCTGAACAGTAATCTCCGGTGATGGTGACCCTCTGGAACTCTGGCACGATGCTTTTGGCAGTGGGTTCTGCCATGTCCAGTGATATGAGAGGGCTGATCACGGACATGGCCCACTCGGACGCGTTAGGAACCTGCAGAGATATGGACTGAGAGCGGATCATCCTCAAATTCTTCTTCCTAGAGTAAGACATAACAAAAATTTGTTAAAGACGTCCTCATTGAGCTACCATTACGTATCACGCCCTCACAAGTCCACGGACCTTATGACGGTCTGCTCTGACTTTTCCTCTGCCAGCTCTTTGAGCAGCTCCCGCTCCACAGCCTGGTGGAGGCCGATGGGGCAGTCCTCGGGCACGGTGAAAATGGACATGGCATCCCTGGTGCTCTCCCCCTTTATGGCTGTAGCGTACACCCTCTCCGCCAGGCGCTTCACCTGCTCGTCTGCCTCGCTGATGGAGATCTTACGGAATTCCATGTGTCGCGGCATGTCTGAGGGACAAAGTAAAGTGGAGCATTAGGACAGATAAGTCTTACCTTTCAAGAAAGTTTGTCGCTTTCGGGGAACTTTCTCGGGACATTTGGCCAACCATTCTGTGAGTGTATGGGGTCGGTGTGTCATTACCAAGACAACAGGAGATAAACGCCTGGACTTTTTAACTTTTGTGAAAATTTGTCACATTCTGGAAACTAGTGTTTAGTTTGTTGCCTGCAGAGTTCATATAAAAAAATCAACAAAACTGAATATTTGACCAGACGTGCCCAAACTTTGGTGAGTATAAGCAGGACTGGTGAGGGAGATTCGGCAAAACATTCTGTGGATGTAGGGGATCAGTGTGTTATTACCAAATTGAATATTTGACAAATATCGATGCTTTAGTTGTACTGGTTTATGTACTGTATTTAATTAAAAATTGAGTTAATATATCTCGGTCTCAATTTCCAGTTGCTTCTGTTACTAATGAGGATGTGATGCCCAGTGAAACCATCGGTGTGTAGGTATGAGTACGCATTGCAGTAAGATAATTACTTACTCTTGTAACAAAATAATAATGCTTTTAGAGTTACTTGATACTGAAACAGTCGTTTTCTTGCGCTTACTAAACCTTTTCTGACTTACTAAATTAGTCATTATTCCCAAAGCATTTACAATACACTGCTTTAAATCTCTGTATCGATCTGAAGATGGCCAGGATGTGTGCTGGCAGCTGCCTCTGGAAAAACTTCATTCAAACAATGATTTGAATATATGTTTCTTCTTTCTTAAAATAAATTAATTTAAGCAATACCAGCTGCGTATCTTTGTACTTTTTTTCTTTGAGTAGCTACCTCAAACACTTATAAAGTTTAATAACATTAATTTATTTTTTACATTTCTAGTCTCTCGGGGGTACAGGGGTTGTAATACACTGCTGTGACTGGGTTTGGGTCATGGTCCTGGCATGATTTACTGTGCTTTCCCATACTGAGTGGCAGCAGTGACAGGGAGGGAATTAACAACATGCCGGCAACATGAGGTGGTAACATGTTTCTAATCACGATTGTGTTTGGTTTATGTTATAATGGTAAATTATAATAAATGCATCTGTTGTTGCTTCTTCTTTACAGGATAATCTCTTTAGCGTCAATTACGCATTAAATATTACAAACGTTTGACAGCACTAGGAATTTCTTCAGGAGGAGATTATGGATGCCAGTGACAGCGATCTAAATGGAGAGAAAACAGATTCAGAGGAGCTCGTGGGAAAAGATCGATGGTTAAGAAACACGCCAAGGTTTGTACCAAAAGCTCGGTTTCTGCTTGTCTGTTGTAGTGTATTAGTAGGGTTACGGTAGTCAACCAAAACACCACAACACACACACCATTAACTGATGCGTCATCAAAGAATGCCTGAGTGAGTGTCAGCCTGCCTGGACTATTCACATTACCTAACCGAACCACGGCTGTTTATGAGGACAGTGTCCACATAAAGTGAGTCACTGAGGAGTTAAATGATCTTCCAGTTTATCAACAAAATTGTAATCAACAAAATTATGAAATGCTTAAAAACAAAAGGAAGAAGAAAGATAGGAATTCCATAGTTTCTCATTTACAGAGCGTAGATCATTAAACAGTTTAGGAATCTGAAGGAATTTCAGTGCATAAACGGTAAAAGGGCCACAAAAACTAAACTGCAGAGGGGGTGATCTCTGCTCCCTCAGATGGCACTGCATCAAAGATGATAGAACCCAAATGGCCAAGGGATTCCTTATTAAAACTTTATCCAGCTCTTACAATTACAGAAGTTACATTCACGATACCCTTAAAAACGTTACTGTGCTAAAAAAAAAGAAGCCTTATGTTTAGAACATGTCCAGACAGCTTGTAATCGACTGTAGTCAGCTGAATCCTAACGGGACGATTTGTCATATCAGAATCCAAAATAAGATATCCAACGCAACAATGCGTGTGATTTGTAATTACGCTCACGACTGCTTCTGGGTTTGGGAGGGTCATGGCACAGTTTCCCACTGTTTACACATGTGTTTTGTTTGGTTTTTTATCTGAGATCCTGTATAGTGTTTTCTGTTCTCATGAGCTCGATTCCCTCGGGAGCTTGGCTTGGCGAATGTTTATTTTTCGGTGACAATTACGATCTCGAAGTTATAAAGATGGGCAACAGCTCATGAGCTGACGCCTGCCCACAGTTACAGAACCAAAACGGGTCACGGTTGGGGGTTCTGTTTCTAAGAAAAGCACACAGGGTCATGGTCACATTCCTTTCTATTGACTTGTACTCTGCTGACATGGAAACTGGATCCACTGTCAACACAGTGGTACCTCCAGCAGGGAAAGTCTCGACAGGACTTGTTGAGAAGAACAATCAAGACTGTTCCCGTTCTCGGAACCTCTGCATTTCCACGAGAACCTTTAGAACAGATGGACTCGGTGTAACCTCAGTCCGCCGTGCAATGTTTTGTTAAACAAGGTCTACACCCCAGCTCTTCCCTCAGCTATTTCCTGCATTATTTTTGGTTTTAAGTCCCACAAACCTATCTACCTTAGGTTGTCCCTTAAACATATGTCCTCTTTCACCTTAGGCTGGCACTGATCTTGCACGTGTTGAATTCCAACATTTGTCATTGTTGATCTCCAGCTGGCACTGGACTTCCTCTAAACATACGTCACTTTTGGTATTAAATCAACACTGTCCTTCCGTTGATTTAGTTTGTAAAGCAGTTGGCACTGGTCTTACTCTGGTTGTCCCACAGATATATGTAATATTTTGTCTAAAATTGGCACTGGTTTTTGTAAGATTTTCCCCTAAACATGCATCACTTTTAGGATACAGTTGGCACTGATCTTTCTTGGGCTGTCCCCTGAACTTCTGTAATGTTTTAACTAAAGTTGGCACTGATTTTGTTAGGATTGTCCTCTAAACAATCATGGCACTGGTCTACCTTGCGTTGTTCCCTGAACATATGCAGTTTTTTGACTGAGGTTGGCACTGGTTAATCCTCTAAACATTTAGGCTACAGTTGGCACTGGACTTTGTTGGGTTGTTCCCTAAGCATCTGTAATAAAGATGAATACAGTTGGCACTGTTTTTATAAGGATTGTACACTAAACATGCATCACTTTTGGGTTACAGTTGGCACTAGTCTTTGTAGGATTATTCCCTAAACATACATAATTTCTGAGCTCTAGTTGGCACTGGCCTTTCTGGGGTTGCACCTAAAAATACATAATATTATGTCTGAAGTTGGCACTGGTTTGTGCAGGATTGTCCTCTACACAGTCATCACTTTTCAATTCCAGTTGGCACTGGTCTGTCTCGTGTTGTTCCCTGAACATATGCAGTTTTTTCTCTGAGGTTGGCACTGATTTTTGTAGGACTATCCCCTACACATACATCACTTCTAGGCTGCAATTTGCTCAATAAACCTATGTCAAGTTGGTCTGTTGTTGGCACTGGTATTTCTCGGGTTGTCCCACAAACATGTCATTTTTATCTAAAGTTGGCACTGGTTAATGTAGGATTGTCCCCTAAACATTTAGGCTACAGTTGGCACCAGTCTTTCATAGGTTGTCCTCTAAACATATATCATTCACAGTCCTGAGCTGGCACTGGCCAACTCAATTTGGTCCATAAACCTATATCGTTCTGGGCTACAGTTGGCACTGTTCTTTCTCAAGTTGTTCCCCAACGATCTGTAATAAAGATAAATAACGTTGGCACTGTTTTTTGTAAGGAGTATACTTTAATCAAGCATTGCTTTTGGGTTACAGTTGGCACTAGTCTTTCCTGGGTTGTCCCCTAAACATGTGTGATTCATAGTCCTGAGTTGGCATTGGTCTAATTCAGTTTCGTCCATAGATCTATATTATTCTGGGCTACAGTTGGCACTGGCTAACTCGGACTGTCCTCTAAGCATATGGTATGACACAGGTTATTGTAGGATTGTCCTCTTAACAAGCATCACTTTTCAGGTACAGCTGGCACTGGTTTTTCTGGGGTTGCCCCTAAATGTACATAATTTTTTGTGTATAGTTGGTATTGGTTTTTGTAGGATTGTTCCCTAAACATGTATCACTTCTGGGCTACAGTCCTTTAAATAAGCATCATTTTTCATTTACAGTTGGCACCGGTCTTTCTTGTATCTTGTATCATTTATAGTCCTAAGTTGGCACTGGTCTAACTTAATTTGGTCCATAAACCTATATCATTCTGGGCTATAGTTGGCACTGGTAGTTCTCAGTTTGTTCTCTAAACATACTTCATTTTCATCTCTAGTTGGCACTGGTTTTGTAGGACTGTACTCTAAACAAGCATCACTTTTTGGTTACAGTTGGCACTGGTCTTTCTCAGGTTGTTCCCTAAACGTGCATCATTCATAGCCCTAAGTTGGCACTGGTGGAAATCAACTTGGTCTACAAACATGCATCATTTCTGGGCTATAGCTGGCACTGGTCTTCCTCGAGTTGTCCTCTAACGTACATCATTGTTGACCTACCATTTATTGGACTGGTCTTCCTCGATTTAGTTCATAAACCTACATCCTATTTTTAATTGAAATCACTCTCAATCCTGATTTGACCGGTACACTATCCCGTGCCCATCCTTGACTCCAGTGTTTCCATTATCTGCACCCAGAGTGGGAGTACACCTCGGTCTTACCTTCTGATGCCATCCTCTCCATGCTTTTGTTCTCCCCTGTGCTGGAAGGTGTTCCTTTCATTCAGCGCTGTGCCCTAACACCGGTATAGTCAGAGCTCCTGTTTGTTTCTGTCTTAAGTGTCCTTCTCTCTCTCTATTTAAAGAGGCTGGAGTCAACAGCGTCACATCGAGCGAAGGCACCGAGCCTTTCCCATATGTCACAGCTGGCAGTCAGCTGGGGGGTGTGAGCGCTGGAGGCTTCCAGAGACGACCGAGGTGGATACCAGAGAATAGATTCCTGATTTAAGTACTTGGAATAGTGCTCAGTAGAGCTGGGAGTAGATGATCTACTAATTTGTGTGATTTGTTATGCTAAAGTTTCGACAGCCTACATGTCTGCAAGGAGCAGGTGTGCATACAACATTTTTCTGCTCAGCTTAATCATCCTTTTGCAGGTCTGTACATGTTCTGAGAGCAAACAAAAACAACAGTGAACAAAAGTATTGGGACACCTCCACATTCCACCTACAGGTGCTTTTATGGTGTCCCATTCTAAATCCATAGTCATTAATATGGAGTTGGCCCCTCTTTGCAGCTATGAGAGATTCCACTGCAAGTTTTGGACTTTGGATTTTTGAGGTCAGACCCTGATCGCCGTTCTAGTTCATCCCAAAGGGGTTTGATCACCCATCCATGCCTTTATGGACCTTACTTTGTGCATTGGAACAGTAAAGGGCCTTCAAACTGTTCCTACAAAGTTGTCAGGCAGGTAATGTTCTCCTGGGATTCTCCAAACCCAGACTTGTCCATCAAGCTACCAGATAGAGAAACATCACTAGACTTATCACTTCTTAGAACATGTTTCCATTGCTCCAGAGTCCAGAGATGGTGTGCTTTACACCAGTATATTGTGATAGGTGATGGAAACCCATGCCATTAAGTTCCCGGTGCAGTTACTGGGCCAGCAGAGCGACTTTTATGCACTATATAAAAGTCTCAGCACTGGGTGACCCCGTTCTGTAACTTCACATGGTCTGACACTTGGTGGCTGAGTCGCTGTGGTTCCTAAGCGCTTCCACTTTTCAATAATACCCCTCACCGTTGATGGTGGAATATCTAGGAGGGAAGAAATTTCACCAGCTGACTTTGTTGCTTTCTTCATCTGTGGCAATGGGACTGGGATTAAGTGTGCGTCCCAATACTTTTGGCTGAAAAATGTGCTTGGTGTTTGTGGTAATGCAACTGTTTTTGTAATCTGTGAAGTGGTGCTTTGTTGGCTCTCATTGTTACGAACTGGATAATAAACTTCCATGGGGTCATATGGCAAGGGGGCTTGATAGTCCCTACAGAACCGTGTCCTACCATCCTTTTTTATTAGTGCAACAGGTGCTGCCCTACCACCAAAACCACCTGTATTCTTCCCCATAATGTATTGGGAGTTTTCCTCAACACTGTCAAGCCCTTCTGAAGCAGGAATCCGGGTTTCTACCATTAGTTGATCTTAATTTTTATATTTCCATTGCAGGGTCAGATCATTTGCGTTATTATCATGATACTTCATATACAGTTAGATGATGTTCCACAAAATCATCTAACTGCTGTTGATTTCCCTATGCAAAGTGGTGGCTACAGTCATGTGGCGCATTGCAACACCCATGCACCCGGAGCCAAACCCACAGAAAACAGCCTCGCCCTGCAGATAGGCATGCTTACCTTTGTTTGTTGAATCAGAACCTATTGAAAGTGTATTCTTGGTGCAAAGAGCAAAACAAAATATATTTCAAGTGATACACTCTGCTACCCAACCCTCATTAGCCAAGATCAGCTCTTGCTCAGCCCTGAGTGTAACACAGACGGAACACCATTGTAGGCTAAAAATAAGTGACCTTGTCCCACCTTACTTACTAAGTATCACACTAAGCTGGTAACAGCTCTGCTCTGAGTGGCAATACCTTTTCGTTTACGTCAAATCTCTGGAACTTAGCGACTGCCTGAGTGTCTGAAGCAATGCAGGGTTAGAAAATGCACTCAGTAACTCCAGGTAGTGCTTATTCTATAAATGGAGAATCATTTACCTGTAAGTGTCGGAGTTCAGCTTTGATTTTCCTGGACTTTAGCGGTTTGTTACAGGAGTGTCAGGGACCAGGTTCTTTTACTCGTCCAAGACTTCCAAGGAAACGGGAGAAAGCAAACTCCGCCTAAGCCCATTGTACCTGTCCGTCCCACAAATCCCATGCCAGCCTCCCCCTCCCACTGCTTTGCCCTCGAATGCCCTTTGTTTAAACTGTTTATATCTCAACAACAACAGAATGCAATATAGATAGGACAAGACTGACTTTTTGTTTAATCAGTCAAGGTAAAGTGTGAGAAGGAAAACGTTTGTACTGAGTTTTGTCCTGTAAACACACAACATAGTTTTTATATAAAGTTGGCACTGATTTTTGTGGGATTGTTCCCTACATATACAACCCCAAATCAGAAAAAGTTGGCACGGTAACGAAAATGCAAATTATAAAACCCCTGCAATGTTTCTTACATTTCTTTTGACTTTTATTTCATTGCAGGCAGTATGAACCCAATATATTTCATCAACTTTCCATTCCTGCATTTCACGCCTGCAACACATTCAAAGAAAAGCTGGGATGGGGCAATTTAGGGCTAGTAATGAGGTAAAAAACTAAATAATGATTATAATCATGATTTGGTACAATAGCATCATTTGAGCAGCAAAGATGGTCAGAGGATCTCCAGTTTATCACCCAATATGTAAGAAAATGATTGAAATGTTTAAAAACAAGGTTCCTCAGAGAAAGACTGGAAGGGATTTATATATTCCTCCCTCTACAGAGCATAATATCATTAAACCATTCAGAATCTGGAGAACTTCCTAAAAAGCCTAAACTGAGAGGGGTGATCTCCGCTCCCTCAGACGGCACTGCATCAGGAACCATCATTCACCAATAGCTGATAGAACCACATGGACAAGGGATTCCTTTATCCAACCTTTATCAAGCTCTACAATACAGAGTTACATTCACAGATACATATTTAGTTTGTTTTATCTCCTTATTAGCCCTAAATTGCTCAGTCCCAACTTTGTTTGGAATGAGCTGCAGGCCTGAAATGCAGGAATGGGTGTTTATTAACAAATTAAATTAAGTTGACCAGAAAAAAAAATGAAATATCTAAGGTTCCTGCTGCCTGCAAAGAAATGAAAGTCAACAGGAACAGTGCATACATGTTACATTTGCATGTTCCTTACCATCCCAACTCTTTCTGATTGGAGTTTGTACATTTGTACATAGTTGGCACTGGTTTTGTAGGATTGGCACCTAAACATACATCATTCATAGTCCTAAGTTTGCGCTGGCCTAACTCTTTGTTCCTTAAACCTACTTCATTGCTCGGGTTTCTCAGATCATCCACTGTACATGCTATCGCTTTTGTGCTACAGTTGGCTCTGGTCTTACTCAGGTTGTTACATAAACACACACAATGTTTTGTCTAAAGTTCTTGTGTTGCTGCCAAAATGTAAGTAACAGTTTATCTAAAGTTGGCACTTTTTTTGTAAAGTTTGTCCACTAGACATAGGTAACTTTAGGGCTACAGTTGGCACTGACCTTTGTCAGGTTTTCCCTATACATAGATCATTCATAGTCCTAATCTGGCACTGGTCTAACTCAGGTTTCTCCAGAAATGTACATCATTTTGGGCTAAAGTTGGCATTGGTTTTTGTAGGATTGCCGCTACACATCTATCAGCTTAGGGCTACAGCTGGCGCTGGTCTTACATAATGCATGATGGGACAAGTCACAACAAAACACAGTGAACATGTTTTGATAGAAAGTCAGAATCCAGACCCATCTGAGATGGTGTGGTTCCCAATTCTCTGTTATGAATGAGGTTACGCCTGTGAAAACTGCGTCTTTGTTATCTTTGGAACATTTATCAGTTTCTCAGTCTGAAGTTACTCTTGGTGTCAGTCCATTTCTACACCTGTGGTAAGCACTGTACCACGCCCATACACACTCACCAACTGTGACCAGTTTATTTATCTCTTAATTCAACCCATTATTGTTCATCTCTTACATTCAGGTAGCTTAAATCCCAGAGCCTCCTGCCCTGCCCTGCTCTCCGGGAGGGTTCAGTCCTAATTTCTGATTCATGCAGACACTGGATTAACTGCACTGTGCTTTTAAAGTTTACTTCACATGCATGGACTCTGGGCTCGGCCCTATATTAATAAACTAAAAGGATTAATCACCCTGTACTTAATGTTCATTGTGGCTAAAAACAACAAAGTTTGTGGAAGTGTATCATGGTACAAACAAAGGAGATTCAGAGTTGAAAAAGGTTACAAGGCCATCTCTAAAGAGTTCAGATCACTCCAAGAGCAAGGCGTGTAAAAGGAAGGAACCCAAAACGGTACAACGAAAAGGAGGCTTTAGTTACCCTGTTAGGTCACCTCTAGCCTGGATACAAGATGAGATACGGTTGGGCATAGAGATTCTGTATGGTATCCTGTGCCACATGTACCCACGGATGTTGCAGCTGGGTCTGTAGATCCTGCACACTCATAGGTTTCCAAACCTGGTGTCCCAGCTGGTCTCATAAATGCTCGATTGGTGATAAATCTGGCAACCGGGCAGGTCAAGTAAGTATTACAATCTGGCAGAGCATTATCCTACTGAAAAATACCAGTTGGAAACCCTGCCATGACAGGCAACACACGTGGTCACTGAGCAGTTAGTGTCCCTCATGTCACTACTAGGGGTGACGACTGTCGTATGTGATGGATCCCCAGATCATCACACCTCCATACTCCACATAAAAGACAGGATTGAAGCGTCACCACGAGCCCTCCATACACAAAGCTGATCCTAAACAGAACCTGCATTCATCACTAAAGACCATACGGTTCCAGTCCAGAACAGAACAGGTTCCTCTTTCACGACACCACTGCAAACGTACATGATGGTGGCTGGCTGTCAAAGGCAGGACACCTAATGGGCAACTTGACAAAAAATCTCCTGCGAAGCATCTGGAAATGGTCCGGGTAGAGAAGGGGTGTGTAGTGAAGGTGCCCCCCATGTCTGGATGGTGGATAACGAAACTGTAGGAGCTGCTCGTGCTTGCCGGTGGATCAAACGATCCTCTCTACTGGGGGTATGTCTGGGCCATCTGGAACCTGTTCACCGTGTGGGTGCCCCCATAAAACCACTGCTCCCAACCCCTCCTAACAACTAGGTCGGAACGGCCCAGATGGAGGCCATTCATCAAAACAACCATCCTGCTTCTCTCAGTCCAATGACCCGAGCCTTTCTCAAAGTCTTCGAGTGCATCGTACAATGATCTCTCACCAAGAGACACTACCCAAAAGTAGCCCCTGTTCATTGGACAGCAATATAGGGGAAGCACGTTTACGCCTTCTTGTGGCAACTAATCAGACCACACCTGTAATCATTCACATATCTGCCTGAGACAGAACTGCATGTCGAGTTTTGGAGCAAGCCTTTCACTTGCTGTACAACATATAAGGAAAGTGAGATACGTGTGGATTATGTATGGCAGAGCAGACACTGAATAAATAGATGGGTCCTGAGATTTAAATCAGTTCAGGCTTGTGCATGACCTGAGGTGCTGCATTCCAGACTCTCGGGTCTGAGGAACTGAGTTTGTTACAAGGTCGATGATTGGTGTCAAATCTGGCAACAGAATTAACGTGTGGTTGAAAGCTAAGTGTAGCGTGATGGACGAGTGTTTGCTGCATTGGGTTCTGTTTATCCACTGTTAGGACTTTTTTGTGTGAAACCTGATGATGGTCATGTTTATGCGCAAACAAGATCAACAAACAGCAGATCAGAATAAACAAGCTGCAAGGTCACACTTCTGGACAGTTTGTTCCTTCTCTTGTAGTTTGCGTAAGACGCGTCACGACACATGTCGAGATGGTGGTTAAGAGGCTTGCTCAAGGGTCCAACAGCAGCAGTCTGGTGGTTTTACAAACCTGAACTCAAAATCTTCTAATTAGTCCATTGCATTAACCACCGAGCATCTATCTCACCCCTAGCTCATGTTGTTTTCGGATTGCATCGCCTTCTTTAATCACCTGACTGTGTCCCAACTGTCACAAGATTAGGATCTGACTATCTGAACTTCCTCGGTTCCAGCAATGTTACATGTAAATGTTTGGGCACCCCAGTCATAACTTGTTGTCCTGTTGATCAGAAAAGGTTAGGATGGCATGAAATGGAAGACATTCCAAAAGAACTCAGACGGCACTGCATCAACAACCGTCATTCATCAATAGCTGGTAGAACCACATGGACAAGGGATTCCTTTATCAAGCTCTACAATACAGAGTTACATTCACAAATACCACTTAAAACGTTACTGTGCTAAGAAGAAGCCTTATGTTATAACCATGTCCAAAAGCGACGTTGACTTCTCTGGGCTCGGAGGCCTCTGGGATGGACCATCATACAGTGGGAACGGGGATTGTGCTCAGACCCATCAGTATCACAGATCTTTTTGGACCAAAGACAAAAAAAGGACCATACAGTTATGAGGAACAAGTCCAAAAGCCAGGCTCTGGCATGTTATGGGGTCGGGTCAGGGCCCTTGGTAAAGGTCATTTCCACTTCTGTGATGCAGCATTAATGCAGAAAAGTACCCTGAGATTTTAGAGCAACATGAGCTGCCTTCAAGGCGACATCTTTATCAGGGATGTCCAGCATTTTTCAGCTAAAGATTTCAGTTTTGTTCTAATCCTTTAAGTTTTACACTGCTGATTCAGATCTTAGTGTGACTGCTGGGTAGCACATGTTGGTCAGCATTTATGGTATCTGAACTCACAGGCTTGTTTAACCATTACAGCATAGTGTGGTTGTGTAGTGTGTGCGTGTTACCTGTACTCTTCCCGAGGTTGGGTGTAGACTGCTGCTTGCCCATGCTGCCCAGCTTTGTCTTCCTACTGCTGTCTGTGTTGGGATCCATCTCTCTTAGATGGGGATCTGGGGAAATTGAGATGTTAATATAAACAACATTTATAGTACGTAGGATTCAAGCTGGAATTTTAGCAAGGCTTTCTGTGGATGTGGGGGTCGGTGTGTCATTACTAAGACAATAAAGTCCTGGTGTTTAAGGAAGAAGACCAAGGTCATAACAACAGGAAAGAGCAGTAACTTTACCATGGACATCCATAAGAATCAGATTACCCATAATGGGCGGAGTTATTCAAATAGTTCTCTATCCAGAACATTTTCATTACAGGTTTGTGAATTTACACTTGGTTTTAAGTCCTGATTCATAAATTCATAATCTCCCCCCCCCCCCCCCTCCTTTTAGTAATTTATCTGAAACCATTTATCCGTTTGAAGCTGGTGGCCTGCAACCTCAAAAAAATGAACATTTGTTTTTCTTAATTAAACTTAATGTTTAGATCGGTCCCTATTAATCAAAAGAAATAAGTCTCTTAATTTATTACACCTAGTTATAGTCCAGCATCATGAAAATGAACATGTGTCATTACTAACACCAAATAGGTTCTAACCACTTGACAGCAAGGGGTTTGGTTTGTGTGACCAAAAAATGTCACCCTATAATCATTCTAGTATTACATCTGCATAAGATAATGGTATTTGCTTTTACAGACCAAGTGACATGCTGGAGGTTTCACCTGACTGATCTTCTTTATTATTTATTCTGAGTGACAGATATTGGACATTTTCCCAGACAGTTTATGAGAGATCAGTCACAGGATACATTAAGAGCTGGCAACACTTCAAAATCCATGCTAAAGATAATTATTGGCATGTATATAAATTGTATATTGTCATGTAATAAAGGCAAAAGCATCAAAAAAGTAGCGGAATACAAGCCAAACTGATTCTGGACAAGGCTGTTACTGTTACTGTACACGAAAAACAAGTAGCTGTGTGTTGATCAGATCACAGTGTGAGCCAAGCAGCTGTTACGTTAGGATAAAGCCATCAGAGATAATCAGGGTGTTTTTTAAGCCATGAATGTTTACTATTGAAGAACCCTGCAGTTTTTAAAGTGAGGAGAGCACAGAGCAACATTTGTTGGCTGCTTCGCTGTGGTATCGTTGCTGCGATACGTCAACGCATCTGCCATATTGGTCCAGGCAAGACTGGCTTTTAAACAAAGACAAGTGAATGGAGCTGCATTATTCTGGTTAAAATGCACAATAACCGAATTATTTCTCAACCGATTTTAACCAGTTGTTTTTATATTCAAAGTTTTTGTTCTACATGGTGTACAAAAAATAAAAGTTTTGATTCTCGATTCTCTATAGAAAGGAGCGTGTATCAGCCTCAGGCAAATTAGTATGGTGGAAAATGTTTTTTTTTTTCAAGCATGGATTTATTATTAATATGTGTTTAAATGTCTCTTTATAATTTAATGTATGAATTGTGTTGAAGGTTTGTTATGTTCTCGAAATGGCTTTTTCTCTCTATGTCCTCATTGTTTGGGCTTTTCTTTTGCCCCAGGTCAGAACTCGGCTCATTCGCTTTGAAATATCGAAAAAATTCTAAACAGTGCATCTTTAAGTTCTTATAATTGACCGTCATTTGCAAAAATGTAAATCAAATGTAAAGTAAAATAAAACAGTGAGACTCTGGCAGTCAATCTGCTTTCTGTTTGTTGTTATAACAGTGAAATGATTCAGATAAACTCAAAGATAATATAAAGTACCGTACAGCATATTATTAGAATATAAATACAGTAAGATGTAGTCGAATAAATAATATCATTAATAGTAAATATAGTTTATGTAGTATAAACAGTATATAAAATAGTGAATGCTATATTTACTTATACAACTATTATATTTCTATTTATACTATATATAATATATACTATTGCTAATCTATTACTGTTATTGTTTAATTATATTACTACTCATTACACTAGAATCATGCATTTCTTTGCAATACAATCTATGGAGAATTATGAGAAGTTGCCTGGACCAATATGGAGACCACGTTGACGCATGATCCAGTGGCAAATGTGGCATCTAGGTATATTATGTCTGTGGGTTTGCATCTCAGCATGTAATCAGTCATTTGTAATAACTAACGAACCATAACAATTTCCTCCTGTCTTTGTGGAACACAGAATCTACATGTACACTCTGTGGCCAAAAGTATGCAGGCACCCTTTCTTACCCTTGAGTTATTTCTGTAGTCCTCTGTCTTTTATCTGCACTCACAGCTATAGGCACATAACATGAAGCCTAAAGACATGGAACCTCCACAGAAAAACCACTGGTTTGGGGGAGGACGGATAATGCTATGTTGTTTTTGGGCCCCTTAGTTCCAGTGAAGGGAAATCTTAATGATTCAGCATCACCAAGCCATTTTGGAACAATCGTATGCTTCTAACGTTGTTGGAACAGTTTGGGGTCGGTCCTTTTCTGTTCTAAGCAAGGTCCATAAAGGCATGGTTGGGTGAGTTTGGTTTGGTGTGGAAGAACCTGACCTTGACCCATTTACATTTACATTTACAGCATTTAGCAGACGCCCTTATCCAGAGCGACTTACAACTGATACAGTCTTACAATTCTAGCAATTGTGGGTTAAGGGTCTTGCTCAAGGACCCAACAGTGGCAGCTTGGCAGGTGTGGACCCTCTGGTGAACCCTGGACCCTCTGGTTCATAGTCCAGTACCCTAACCGCTAAGCCACCACAGTCCCACATGACCCCATTGAACACCTTTGGGATGAACTAGAACAGAAACTATGAGCCAGGTGTCTGATGTCACAAATGCTCTTCTGGATGAATCCTCACAGACACAGACCATGTGCATATTGTTTAACAATACTGTCTGGCCAAAGAAGAGTGGCCATTTGGAGTCATGTAAACAAATATAATAGTTAAGGGCTCTGATTGGATGATTACTGCAGTGATTTATATGTAATAATACGTTTGATCCTAGCAGGAGCAACACAGTCTATACATGCTGTAGTCAGGGAAAAGATGTTTCAGAAGGGTCAAATTCTTGCTGTATCAAGCAAAGACAAGAACTAAAGAAATGCTGAAATGAGTGGAACTGGATTAAGAACTCAACACACTATTATAGCCTGGAAGGACGGTGGTGACCCCTCAGCTTCACACAAATCTGCTATGGAGATTATTATGATAATTATCGCCACTCTGGATAGAAGTAAACATTGTGAGATTGGTACCTAGGTGGGGGAGGTGTGTGTGTGTGTGGGGGGGTGGGGGGGGTGAGCATGGCATGGTTCCAACACACCGTGTCTGTGTGTCATTACCACTTTAAATATACAAGACGATGGAAGATGGAATTCCCGTTTCAGTCTGATTCTGTAAACAGGAAGGGGAAGCTCTGCTCTGCTTGTGCATTGTTCTGGTATGTGCTACCCACTTGACCTATCTTACACTGCAGCTTCTTTAGCTTCCTGTTAAATGCAGAAGCTCGTCAAGTGCAAGTCATGTAGAAACTTGCAGAAGACATTTGCTCGACTTTCATTTTCACACAGCACTCATACACATCTGCATTACTGGCCCTTATTTAGTATTAAGTGCCTTATTGTCCTTTGAAATGACCAATTAAAAGCACAACCCATTCTGAGCCCCGTAATTCCACAACAGACGCTGACCCATGTTTCTCTGAACTTATTTTTTGTGAATAATAGCATGGAGGAGGTCACAGGAGTTTGCATGTTCTCTCCAGTATTTAACACTTCAGTTTCCTCTGGGGAATCCACTTTCCTCCTACATACCAAAGACGTACATTAGGTTAATTGGCACCTAGTACCAGTTCCAGCCCTCTCACTTTTACCCAGACCAGATCAGAGGACTCTAACTTCGCTAATTCTGTGGACTACAAATGTCATGCCACCAAAAATGGTATATTCTCTTATATTTAGTTATATTCATTTTTTATTTATTATATTGACTATTTCATTAAATTCTTTAATTAATTTATTATGTGATATATTTCACTAAATTCTTTATTTAATGTAATATATTATTTATTTGAATATATTTTCTATTTTATTTATTATATTCTCTATTATTATTATTTTTTTTTTTTTTCATTATACTCTCTATTTTATTATATTCAGTAATTTATTTACTATACTCTCTACTTTATATTAATTATTTGATCTATTATGTTCTCTATTTAAATTTTTTTAATTTTATGATATGAATTATTTTATTTTTTTATATTCTCTTTTATTATATTCAAAATTATGTATTATATTCTCTATTTTCTGATAGTCATTACTATATTTACTATATTGCCCATATTGTTGTGTATAGTTTTATTTAATTTATTATTCATTTTAGTATATTCTGTATTTGATTTATAATATTCTTTATTTTATTATATTCAATGTTTTATTCATTACATCCTATATTTTGTTTTTTATTAAATTTTTTATATTCTCTATTTTAGTATATTTTATATTGTATTAGGATTTTCTCCAGTTTACTTATTTTATTTATTAAATTTTCTATTTTATTATATTTTCTATTTCATTTATTATTTTCTCTTTTATTATTTTATTATATTATTTAAATGATTTATTATAATCACTATTTAATTATATTCTTTATTTAATTTTTTTAAATTCACACTTATTTTAATCTATATTTTATTTATTATATTTTATTTTAATATAATCTTTATTTTATTTATTATATTTTCTATGTTGTTATAATTTCCATTTTATTTTACCCTCTATTTTAATTATTCTTTATAGCTGGCACCCTAAGTTCGCTCGGGTCGTGCTGTGGATCTAGATTTTTGTAAAGCTGCTTTGAAACTACGCTCTGTCTATCAGTCTTTGTCATAAGGTCTCAAAACTTTCCTTAATTTCCTTAAACTAAATAGTAAATAAGTTTATAAAGTTGAAATCTGCACTCCTATGAACACCCAGTGTTTCAGACTAAAGCACCAGATGTTGTACCAGGTACAGTGGGGAAAAAAGTATTGAGTCAGCCACTGATTGTGCAAGTTCTCCTACTTAGAAAGATGAGAGGTGTCTGTAATTTTCATCATAGCTACACTTGAACTATGAGAGACAAAATGAGAAAAAAAAAATCCAGGAAATCACATTGTAGGATTTTTAAAGAATTTAATTGTAAATCATGGTGGAAAAATAAGTATTTGGTCAATAACAAAAGTTCAACTCAATACTTTGTAACAATAACCTTTGTTGGCAATGACAGAGGTCAAATGTTTTCCGTAAGTCTTCACAGGTTTGGCACACACTGTAGCTGGTATTTTGGCCCATTCCTCCATGCAGATCTCCTCTAGAGCAGTGATGTTTTGGGGCCAACATGGACTTTTCAACTCCCTCCACTAATGTTCTATGGGGCTGAGAGTCTGGAGACTGGCTAGGCCAACCCAGGACCTTGAAATGCTTTTTATGGAGCCACTCTCCGTGCCCGAGCGGTGTGTTTGGGATCATTGTCATGCTGGAAGACCCAGCCACGTTCCATCTTCAATGCTCTCACTGATGGAAGGAAGTTTTGGCTTAAAATCTCACCATACATGGCCCCGTTCATTCTTCCCTTAACACGGATCAGTCGTCCTGTCCCCTCTGCAGAAACACAGCCCCAAAGCATGATGTTTCCACACACATGCTTCACAGTAGGTATGGTGTTCTTGGGATGCAGCTCAGAATTCTTCTTCCTCCAAACACAGCGAGTTGAGTTTTTACCAAAAAGTTCTATTTTGGTTTCATCTGACCACATGATATTCTCCCAATCCTCTTCTGGATCATCCATATGCTCTCTGGCAAACTTCAGACGGGCCTGGGCATGTACTGGCTTAGCAGGGGGGCACGCCTGGCACTGCAGGATCTGAGTCCCTCTCGGCGTAGTGTGTTACTGATGGTAGCCTTTGTTAATTTGGTCCCAGCTCTCTGCAGGTCATTCATCAGGTCTCTCCGTGTAGGTCTGGGATTTGTGCTCACTGTTCTCATGATCATTTTGACCCCACAGGATGAGATCTTGCATGGAGCTTCAGATTGAGGGAGATTATCAATGGTTCTGTATGTCTTCCATTTTCTTACAATTGCTCCCACAGTTGATTTATTCACACCAACCTGCTTGCCTATTGTAGATTCACTCTTCCCAGCCGGCTGCAGGTCTACAATTTTCTTCCTGGTGTCCTTCAGCAGCTCTTTGGTCTTGGCCATGGCTGAGTTTGGAGTCCGACTGTTTGAGGCTGTGGACAGGTGTCTTTTATACAGATAATGAGGTCAAACAGGTGCCATTAATACAGGTAATGAGTGGAGGACAGAAGAGCTTCTTAAAGAAGAAGTTACAGGTCTGAGAGAGCCAGAAATCTTGCTTGTTTGTTATTGACCAAATACTTATTTTCCACCATGATCTACAATTACATTCTTTATAAATCCTACAATGTGATTTCCTGGATTTTTTTTCTGGTTTTATCTCTCATAGCTGAAGTGTAGCCATGATGAAAATTACAGACCTCTCTCGTCTTTCTAAGTCGGAGAACTTACACAATCAGTGGCTGACCAAATACTTTTTTGCCCCACTGTATCTGTGACCCACTTTTAAAGCTGTCACTGGCTCTGGTTCCTCTGAAGAAAGCATGCTGTGCCGGAACTGAACCTGCTGGTCTGCTTTGGGTCTGCTGAGACACACACTGACAGCGAATGGAATAAATCTAGCAGTGTGTGTGTGAGCTGAGCGTGGGCTTGTGGTATGAAGCAGTGGTCCTGCTGCAGGTTAGGACATGCTCAGAGAAAACTTCTGCAGAACTCCTGTACAACCTGCAGTCCTCTTAATAAAGGGTACGAAAGGAACCTCAGAACCTCATCAGATCAGAACCTCAATAGATCAGAACCTCTTTAGGACCATCATGCAACAGAGAGACCTAGAAAGTGAAAGCTGTTCTTTGCAGTTCAGTACTCACCTCTTTACAGTGCAGGAGTGTGTGTGTGTGTGTGTCCGCTTCTGTGCGTGTGTGTGTGTTTATGCTCTTGCAGCTGTTCCGGCGTCGGCTGAATGAAGATGTTCTACCAGTTTTAAAGGACCGATGACTGATTTCTCCGGCCCTTAACCCTCCCACTGCCGGATTCTTAAACTATATATAGGCAGCAGCAGCAGTGCCTTCGGTGGGAGGGGCCTCACGCCTCCCTCCTATAGCACAAACCGCCGCTTCCTTTTTCCTCTTTCTGTTTGCTCAGTAGTTTGGTTCTTTTTCTTACATCATTATTTAAGAAGGTAAAAAACAACTGAAGAGCAGAAAGATCTGTTTTACAAGAGAAACCTCAAGGAAGTGTTCCAGTCTGCTGGTGGTCAGTATCCTGCTGACAAATGCCAGTTAGTAGCCCTGGTATGAGAGACAACATGTGAGATGGCCGCTGAGTTGTTAGTGTCCCTCGTATCACTACTAGGGGTGATTGGCTGTCGGCTCCCTAGATCATCACACCAGCAGTGGGGCAGTGTGTCGCTCCATGGGAAGGAAGGAAGGAAGAAGAAGTGGAGTATCAAATATGAGTTATCAAGAACAAAGAAAGAAAGAAAAGCAGAAGTAAAGAGAAGCAAAAATGGAGTAGTAAAGCAATTAGTTATCAAAAACAAAGAAACAAACAAACAGCAAGAGGTATAAGTTAAGTACTAAATAAATTATTTATGAAAAAGAAAGAGAGGCAGAAGTAGAGTAACAAATAACTGAGTTATCAACAAACAAATAAACAAAAATATAGAAAAGTATCAATACATAAATGATTTATGAAAAAGAAAGAAAGAAAGCAGGGCATAAATGGAGTAGTAAATAAATTAGTTATCAAAAACAAAGAATCAAACAAATAAACAACGAGATGTGAAAATTGAGTAATAAATAAATTTTTTATGAGAAAGAAAGAAAGAAAGAAAGAAAGAAAGAAAAGCAGAAGAAGAAAGGAAGTCGTAAATGAATTAGTTATTAAAAACAGTCAAACAACCAAACCAATAAATAATTAGATGTATAAATGGAGTAATAAATAAAGGATTTATGAAAAAAAGAAAGAAAGAAATGGAGAAATAAAGACAGGAAGACGTTAAGTAGTACATAGATGAGTGATGACAAGGAACGAAAGAAAGAGATGCAGAAGTGAAGCAAATAACTGAGTCATCTACAAACAAATAACCAGAAATATAGAAGTGGAGTAATAAATAAACAATTTATGAAAAAGAAAGAAACAAACAAAGATATAGAAATGGAGTAATAAATAAATTGTATAGAAAGAAAGAACAAAACAAAGAAAAAAAACTGAAAGAAAGAAGTCTATAATATAAGGTTATTTCTTTTTTAAAAAGTGCCTTTTTGTCTCACCGTAGAATATTGTTCTAAAAAAAAGGCAAAAGAACCTTAAGCTAGAAGAAGAAAATACTTTTTCCTTGCACTTGGAACCATGGTCCTCAAAAACACCGGTGGCCAGAGCGTTCCCTCTGCTGATTAGCATTTTTAAAAAAATCAGATACAAGCTGAAATTATATAATGATAATTTTTAGTAGAATATTTTTATCTCATTTCTTTAATCGGCTTCTTTATCTTCTTGTATGATAACCTGATAATGTTTTAGCTTATATTTATACAGAAACATATAATTAGATAAATTAGTTACTCCTTACGTTTATCGTCTAAGTCCATTTCTGAATCTTGGTCCAGCCAAAGTTTCTTTTTTTTAACGATTAGGGATTTTATTCCTTTCTCGCCCTAGGCTTGCTCAGTTTGGGATTGGCCCTAGATATTAGAAGATATTCAAAAATTGTAAATCTGCTTTGTAAAAAAAAGTGCTATAGAATAAATCTGACTTTGACTTTGAAATGTGTGTCGAACTGTATTTTTAGCTTTAGCTTTAGCTTTATTTTCAACAGATTATTTACTGAGTCTGGGTTACACTGAGCTCTGCCAATAGGGGGCAGCAGAACTGCACAAATGAAACCTGTGGAAACGGGTCAGACCAATCAGATACTCCTGATCATTTTTTGGAAGAAATGAAGAAAGAAAGACAGGAAGGAAGGAAGGAAGGAAGATAGATAGATATGGACTAATAGAAATAAATTAGTTATCAAAAAAGAAACAAACAAACAAGCAAAGCTGGGTAGAAATGGAGTAATAAATAAATTAATTGAAAAGAAAAAGAGACAAAGAAAGGGAAATGAAGAAAATTATGCAGAAATGGAGTAATAAATAAATAAGTTAAGGAAAGAAAGAACAAAAGAAAGAAAGAAAAAAGGAAAGAGAGGCAGAAGTGGAGTAGCAAATAATCGAGTGACCAACAAACGAATAAAAAAAGATATAGAAAATAGAGTAATTATTTAGGAAGGAAGGAAGAAAGAAAGAAAATAAGGGGGCAGAAATGGATTAGTAAATAAATGCATTATCAAAAACAAATCAACAAACAAAAACAACGACAAGCAGAAATGAAGTAATAAATAAATTATTTATAAAAAAGAAAGAAAAAATATAAATAAAGAGAGGCAGACATGGAGTAGCAAATAATTGAGCTATCAACAAACAAATATATAGAAAAGGAACAATAAATAAATTATTTAACAAGGACGAAAGAAAGCGAGAGAGAGAGACAAACAGAAATAAGCATTTCAAAGGCGTATTTAAGGGGAACGTTTAGTACGATGCGTTGGGAGGTCTTCTTCACCTCTTAGCAGCCATTCTGAGCGCTTCCCTTGCTATTCAGTTGACTTCTATCGTGGATGATCTTTCTGCCTGGACTGGTTTTGGGGTTTGCCTGTGCCTGTGGGTTGGTTCACTCCATGTTTCGGGCTCCCGGCTTTGGCCTGCTATCCTTTGTGGACTACGGCTTTGTTCCTGTGTACGATAAACCGGCAGCTGATTCCAGCCTGCTACCCAAGTGAGTTAGAGCAGCATGAGCTGCCTCCCAGACGACATCTTTATCAGGGACGTCCATGCAGTTCTCAACAAGACAATGCAAACCCACATGCTGCACACATACAAAGGAGTAACTATCAGAGACAGTGTGTTTATTTTTAGTTGTGTTTTCCATACAGTCGCAGCTGGGTCTGATCTGGGGTTGGATACTTAGATGTGATGGCTCATCACTAGATGTCCTTTATGGTGTGATTTATAATATCGGTTTAAAGCTCTTTAGAAGATAACCTTGGTCCAGTCCAGCCGAACGCCTCTTTCACCGTCGGGCCTCTTCTTACCGAATTGGGGACCGTCTCAAATAAGGAGCTGTGATTGGTGGATGCCCAGTTGGGGGAGGAGTATCCAGAGTCACTGGTTAGGTCGGGAGAGGATTTACTCCCGCTGGTGCCTTTCCCTAAAACAAGAGCAGAACCTGTTAAGTGGAACGTATTATCAAACTGCACATGAGCAGCAATGCTGTTCTGGAGAGCAGTGGCTTTCTCCTCGTGCCCCTGCCCATCAGCACCGTTGGTGTTCAGTGTTCTCCTGATGATGGACCCATGAACATTAATACTAACCAATGTGAGAGCCCTTTAGTTGTTTAGAACTTACCCTGGGTTCCTTTGTGAGTTCCAGTAACAAGCTCCTTTATTTTTTGTATCATGTATTTTAGTTGTAGTTGTTTAGTTTGTTTATTTTATTTTATGTTAAATATTATGACTCTTATTTAGATTTTTAATGAAGCTGCCTAGTTTATTTCAGTACAAAAGTTTATATTTTATTACTAAAAAAGTAAAGGAGGTAAAAGTATAATAAAACAGACTTCTTTTTACGAAAACATGAGCATCTTTTTCATAATACCATTACACATATTACACATAACACTATCACATTTAACGATGTTACATAACATGTAATAAACTTAAATCCTACTCGTACTCGTTTTTGTTTTAGTTTTGATTATTTCAGCTATATTTCCCATTTAATATCTTTTCACACTTTATGGTGTTTTTAAATCCCTTTAATATCCTTTTTAAAATTTTATTTTAGTTTTAGTGGTCCTTTCCAGTAGGAACCTCATTTTATTTTTGTTTAATGTATTTTAGTTTTAGTTGTTTAGTTTTTTTTATTTTATGTTAAATATCATGGCTCTTATTTAGATTTTTATTGAAACTGCCTAGTTTATTTCAGTACAAAAGTTTATTTTATGTTTTTCTTTTCAGTTTTTCATGAGGTAAAACTATAAAAAAAAAACCTGTTCAGACTTTCTTTTTATGAAAATATGCTTCTTTTGCATATTACTATTATAACACTTTTATAACAGTTGTGGGTTTTAGTTCATGACAATATTAATATTTGGTCATTTAAAACACGTTTTTGTTATTTTCCATCTGTTATAAGCCTTATTTACATTTTTTGCTAAATATATTATTTCAGTTCATGTTTTCTTTAGTGTTATTAGTTTTATTTTATTGGTTTAATTCATTTTCGTAACTACAATACTCCACTTGCTTCTGCTGTCTCATTTAGGAGTGGTACCTGGTTGTTTGTGGTGTGGTTCTGGAGACCCTCTTTTCCAGTACCTCCATGCAGGTCTGCTCTGCGACGCTCTCAGGGTTCTTCTCAGGCACGAGATCTCTGTGTTTACTGATCGGCTCACCACCTCTAACCCCGGGCAGTTTGTCCTTTCGTTGTCCTCTTCTTCCTCGTCTTCGCTCAAGTCCGAGGAAGATGGCGTAGGCGTAGCCACCTTGGCATTTTCCAGCTCCGTTTGTTGGTCAGCTTTCACTGCATCCTTGCACTGGCTGATTAAAAGAGGGCAGCTGTCGACTGGACGGTGGCACACTGTGGGTGGACAGTGATACGGGCAGCAGGCAGCATGGCTGAGGTAACCTGATCTAAACGTGTGAGCCTGGAGCTCCTGGATAATTCGCTCATGCTGAGACGCCGGGATCCACAGAGCCAGGTTCTTTGGGATGTGCACTTGAAGTCCGTTCCAGAACAAAACCATGAGCCCATCTCCTTCTCCACCTGGAACACCCACAAGCAAAGATTTGAGCGATTCTGCTCACGCTCTCGGATCGATCCAAACCTTACACTCACCCTTCACCAGGTCTCTAAGCTCCAGGCCTGACACGACCCTTCCAGGACCGTATCTGTTCATGTGAGGTTCCCAGGGAGCTAACACGGTGTCTCCTGGCACAAGGCTGCGCCCATACGCCTGGGTGATGTTCACCATGTCTGGCTGGCACGTCAGTGTGACGTTGCCCTGCGGTACAGGCTTGTCAAACATCACCATCAAGACTCCCCCTCTGTCCTAGGGTGTAAACATAAAGCTCTGGCTTCAAAAAAATGAAAGGAGGCCAAAGGTATGTGGACACACCATGCATGTACGTGCATAAAATCAATCCAGGAGCTCACGGATGAGGCAAACGGAACCTGATTCTAAAGCTTGCTCTCGCTTTCAAGCTTTGGGAAGCATAAGAGCTGCCAGGAACTTTACGTATCGGGTTCACACACGCAAGAAATGACAAACATCAGCTGGAGTGGTGGAAGGTCTGTGTTTGTTATTTGTTTTTGACATCCAACCCTAGTCCTGGATCTAAGGTTAGGATGTCCACATACTTTCGGCTATATAAACTCACCATGACATAGTGATACTACTTTTTTTGTTTGTTTACCTGTAGTTGGTGTACGATAGTCCCTAAATAATAGAAGCCATCGACCTCTTTCCGAGCTAACACTCGGCATCCTGGGTAAAACTCAAACCCCCTCATCATCCTGGCAGATACACAGGGCGTCACGCTGAAGGGATTTCTGACTGAACACCTGGAAATAAGTAAGTAAGGCAGAATGAAACTGAGGCTACAATTCACATGTTCTCAGCAAAATGGGACAGTAGAAGATTGGAAAAATGTCGCCTGGTCTGATGAGTCTCAATATGAACTCCTTAATACCAACTAAGTATTGTTTAAACCCCATAGCCTGCCTGAGTATTGTTGCTGACCTTTATGCCCACAGTGTGCCATCTTCTGATGCCTACTTCTCCTGAAACTATTGACGCCAAGTACTTGATCGCTCCTAGATTTCTGTTTTTGTGTTCGGTCGAAAGAGCATTGGAGTGAAGGTAGGCGCTGACCGGCAGTCTTTCCTCCTTCGTGCCAAATAAAATAAAGAAGGTTTTGGCACATCTGGTGCTTTATCAGCCCTAGGCATTGGCATAAACACTCTATGGGACCGTGGTCAGAGGGCCAGGTAGATCTGGGTTTCGTCTGCATAGCTACAGTATGACTGGCATTGTTGACAGGATTTGGCCAGTGGGATCATGTGCTCTAGCGCTGCAAGCCCAGGACTGTGGTTACTTTGGACCAGAAGGTCCTCTGCCAGGCTCCCACTGTTGGGTCCTCGAGCAAGACCTTAAACCACAATAACTTGTATTGTACGATGTTTGAACCCAGGTCCTGCGAGCCAACGAGCCACGAGAGCTCAAACGTCTTATTATTATACTAATTTTATTTAGGATTCATACCAGTACGGTGAGAAACAGGCTGGGTGAGTTTGCTGGAAGCTTGACGCCTGACAGCACGGCAGACCTCGCACCGAACTTTCTGCCGAGTGCACCAGGGTCACCTGTTATTTAAAAACAATACAATTAATAATAATGTGTATCATCGAGGCATTGCTATCAAACCCAGAACTCTTCACCTGCTCGGCTTTGTGGTCTGAGCTCACAGACAGCTTGTAATAGCTCCCCCTCGTGGCAGACGTCAAGCATTTCAGGAAATCCTGCATGTCCCCTTCCAGGCTTGGTTTCCCCGATAGGTAAAACGTACGCACGGGTCGTGAGGTAAACACAGACAGAGCGTTCAGGGTTTGCTCCGGACTGTCTGGCAGACTGGCCGTCAGAAGGTGGACAGACTGGCAGGCAGGATCAGAGAATGCAGTGACGAGTGCTGTGAGGAGGTCACTTCCTGGGCTGGTCCTGAGAGTGTGGAGCCACCCCAGGGCCTCGTACACCGTATCGGGGGCACAAGGGATCATGTGGTCACACAGGGATGATATCTGCAGGAAAAGACACGAGAAGGCAGGCGAGGTTAAAGCAATAATTAGGATAAGGTCTCATTCGCCTATGAATGATCTGAACATCCCATTAAAGAAATATGAGCTTTCTTCTAGGCTTGGTCCCAATAAATCTAGCCATGAGAGGTCGTAGGATGTCCTGCACATATCGCTGAGTTGTTAGTGTCTCTCGTATCTCTACTAGGGGTAGTCTAGGCAGGACTGAAGTCCTCACCATGAGGCCTCCATACTCGAACCCGACCGTCATCAGATCATAAACAGAACCTGGATTAACCACTAAAGCCCATACATTTCCAGTCTGTAACAGAACAGGTTCCTTGTTCATGACACCACTGCAAATGAAGACAGGACACCTAACGGGCGCCGTGACAACAAATGTCCTTCAGCTAAGCTTCTGGAAATGGTCCGGCCAGAGACAGGGGTGTGTAGTGAAGGTGCCCCTGTGTCTGGATGGTGAACTGTAGGAGCTGCTTGTGCTTGTCAGTGGATCAAACAATCCTCTCTACTGGGGGTCTGTCTGGGCTGTCCAGAACCTGTTCACTGTGTGTGTGTGCCCCCATAAAACCACTGCTCCCAGCACCTCCTACCAGCTACGTCAAAACAGCCCAGATGGAGGCGATTCCTCAAAACGACCATCCTGCTTCTCTCAGTCCGATCATGATCCCCCTCTCAAAGTCTTCAAGTGTGCCGTACAACAATCTCTCACCAAGAGTTACATTGCCAAAAAGTAGCCTTTGAGAGACTTTTTATAGTGCAGCGCTATATGGGAAGCATTTTTACGCCCTCTTGTGGCAAAACAAGACCACACCTGTAATGATTTACAGAGTTTGGCAGCAAAACAACACTTCTATCTGGGTTCGTTATTTATTTATTTTTTTGTCAATGAGTATAGTAATAGATCAGCTCATTATATACGACACCTTATAAGAATAGGTGATGATGTTAAACATGGAGTTCCTGAGCGAAGCCTTAGTGAGTAGAGTTTGAATAAGCAGGTTCTTTAAGGTCCCCAAAACAGCAGCCATAGTCTCAGAAGTGTCCAGTATGAAGGTGACGTTCCTGTCCGTCCCCATAAGCACAGGGATGACACTTTGACCATCAGAGAGCTGGGATCCAGAGTCCATCTTCTTCCTGCAGGAGAGGGCTGGAGTTAAGTGACTCATATATTTACAGTTTTTTACTATTAAACCCACATTTTAGATGATGTTGGAAATGCTGAGAATGGATCTTATAAAGAGCTGAAAAGGGACGATACCTAGGTATTTGCTACCGAGCTCTCATGCTCTGCCAGCCTGCAGCCGCTGTTGTGTACAAGTGTTGCCATGGCGAGACACTGACTGGTGATTAGTGACTAAGCAATTCCTTTACACCATCCTAGTGGTGACACAAGGCAAAGCCTCTCCAAATATAAATTCACCTCCAAATCAGGAAAAAAAAATGGGACAGTATGGAAAATGCAAATTTAAAAAAACAAGCGTTCCTTACATTACCTTTGGCTTTTATTTCATTGCAGACAGTATGAACCCAATATATTTCATGTTTTTTTTTCTGGTCAACTTCATTTCATTTGTTAATAAACATCCATTCCTTCATTTCTGCCCTGCAACATATTCCAAAAAAAGTTGGGATGGGGCAATTTAGTAATGATGTGATTTCAAACAGGTGATTGTAACCATGATTTGATACAACGGTGGCCAGAGGGTCTCCAGTTTGTCAACAAATGTGTAAGAAAATGATTAAAATGTTTGAAAACAATGTTCTTCAGAGAAAGATTGGAAGGGCTTTCTATAATTCAGTCTTAACTTTTTCTGATTTGTATTGTTAAAAATGCATGGACGTCCCTGATAGAGATGTCGTCTTGAAGGCAGCTTATGCTGCTCTAAAATGTCAGTGTACTTTTCTGCATTAATGCTGCATCACAGAAGTGTAAATGACCTCTACCAAGGGTCCTGGCCAAACCCCATACCATGACAAAGCCTGGCTTTTGGACTTGTTCCTCATAACACTCTGGATGGTCCTTTTCATCTTTGGTCTGGAGCACAAGGCATCGTCCATTTGTTCCAAAAAATGTCTGTTATACTGGTTGGTCTGAGCACAATCCCCATTTCCACTGTGTGATGGTCCATCCCAACATGGCTTCTTTTTTAGCACAGTAATGTTTTAAGTGGTATCTGTGAATGTAACTCTGTATTGTAGAGCTTGATAAAGGTTTGATAAAGGAATCCCTTGCCCATGTGGTTCTATCAGCTATTGATGAATGATGGTTCTTGATGCGGTGCCATCTGAGGGATTGGAGATCACCCCTCTTCAGTTTAGGCTTGTGCCCAAACCCTTTATGCACCGAAATTTCTCCACATTCTTTGAATCGTTTAATAATATTATGCTCTGTAGAGGGAGAAATATATAAATCCCTTCCAATCCTTCTCTGAGAAACATTGTATATAAACATTTCAATCATTTTCTCACAAATTAGTTGATAAACTGGAGATCCTCTGATCATATTTGCACTTCAAAGAATCAGGCTTTCCTGGATACTGCTTTTGTACCAAATCATGATTATAATCACCTGTTTTTGGAATGTGTTGCAGGCCTGAAATGCAGGAATGGATCTGTAATATTCCTTATTGAATATTCCCCTCCCATCAGGCATTATTATTACTATTACTTTTACTCTTTATTCTTAATTACTGTCTTTCCTCTACTGCCTCAATCTTTGTTATTTTATCCTCTCTTGTACAGTCCCCGGAGCAACCATTTTACATTTCACTGAATCTGTACCTTTGTTGTGGGTTACTTAATTTGTGTTAATTGGAGAACACATGAATGGTGCATGGGTAAATGGGTTGAGTAATTAGACTATTTCTGTTATTTAGTTGCTTGTTCAATTTTATACAGCAAGCAATTGTATTAAAGAAGATGTTAAGTTAGTTAATGAAATGCTATGCTATGCTATTTGTGCTGCACTGGGTAAATTCACGCAACACTTAATTTCAAAATATTGTGCATTTATGAAATAACTACTGCTAAGGTCTGTAAGATAACTATACATTTTAAATAAATAGGTTAACCTTTTCATTTAGTTTTAGGTTTAGTAAGCAAAAACAAACTTGTTAGCTACTGTAATGCAAATGTATAAAATGTAGGACACAGACATACAAGAGAAATCTGACTGAATATTTGGAGTAAAAAAAACGTTAATGGCGCTTTATTAAACGTAAACATATGTATGAGGTATTGCAGAATGTTATTAGTTTGCTCATAGGTGAATAGCAGCGTTTTCAGGCAACAACATGAAGCCGTTTCGCACTGCATTGCCCAGACGACATCACTCTCATTCAAAATGGCGGCGGACACTGTGTAAAAACACCACACATACGCACACAATTTTACGGTTTATTGAGCAGCTTTAAACGTTATATCCGCACACAGATCCGTGTTTTGGGGTGACATTGTTAATCAGCTCGTACGATAAGTACACCAAGTGGATCCTCTTTGCGTTTATTAAAGGTGAAACACTACGAACGGTAGCGCAAAATGTCGTTACGATGGTGCCCCTGAACCTGAATTACAGCCAACGCAAGCCGGAGCCTAGCCAATCATGTAGCTTTCGTGTGACATGCACCACTCGGTTATTCATGTTCCGGGGTTGGGTCCTGGGCAGAGCGTTTCCTGCCCTGGTGCATGGCGGTCGAACGGAGGGATTGTTGGAAAATTTTTGGAGGTTAGTGTATAAAAGTGTTTTTACCCAGTGTGCATTATTTCCTCAGTCACTGCACGGAGGAACAATCCAGCTCCCGGAGCACCGGGCATTGCTTGTACCGGGCTCCGGTTACAATAAAAGCAGGAGAACGAACCGGGAAACGATGTTTTATTTATTAGAGTACTTATGTTACAGCCTTCTGAATCTTCCTGTTCTGTTTTTTCGCCTTAAGCCCGCGTTAGTTAGCGAAGCGCTCACTCAACGTCATTTCTCTTTATTTGACATTGATATCTACAATTTAAGCACTTTTACCTGTACAGGTTTTGCTAACACACAGACTGTCACGCACGCTCTAACGCTAGCTTTAATGTAGAGCTTAATTTAGCGTATTTGCTAACGTCAAGTTAGCCTAGCCTGCTAGCGGCGCCTCCAGTCGCATCCTACCGTACTAAGTAGTACGTAAGATTAGTGCGTGACTGTGTGCGTTTACGCTTGAGATCGTACTACTCAGTATGGAAGTATATAGTGTGCATTACAGCGGGCAGGTCTTCGTAGTGCTAACCGCTTAGCAGTGCTGCTGATAATCAGTGGCAATGTTTTAATGTATTTATTTCAAGACTCAGAGTCTTCTTTATCTGACTGGATCCGGATATTACATGTTTTTGTTGTGTATTTTTTAAATTAGATTCAATTATATGTTCCAGAAATTGAAGTGAAATTTCGACTTGTTCCAGTAGAGTTTGTTTGTCTTGGAGGGCACTTTATTTAACTTAATACCTTAAGTGTTTGTCAGTTTATATTTTGTCTTAAACCAATATTTTGTTTTGAACCAATATTTTTACTTTTGACCGAGTGTTTTTAAAATAATTATTTGTATTTATATATTTAAGATTAATTTTTAAACACACACAACACATCACTGGAACAGGGCCGAAATATTCAAAGTGTTGATAATGTACTTGTATATAAAACGACAACAAAAAACACATTTCTACTTAATTTCTACTTCAAAACAAGATCAAAGTAGATTCTACTATAAATTAGGATTTTACTTAATATATTTTAATGTATTTGGAGATGTTTGTTTGCATTTACAGAGCCTAGCATTCTTATATAATTGTACCATCACTTACTGTCATACCACAGATTGTTCCGGTTGGCTAAGAGACAGTCTAGGAATGCCAATATTGAATGATGATGCCACTCTGACTGAAGCTCTTCAAAAATTACTCCACCACATACATACATAACCTAACAGCAACGCCGAATTATACGAATAAAATGCTCACAAAATGACTTAAAATGTGTTGAAAACACTGGTTTGGATTTAAATGAGTTAGATGAAGCTATTAATGATCAGCCTGATGGTTCCAACGAGCCGAGGTTCATCCCACTTACAAACCAGGATTTGAATTTAAGCTGGAAAGTTCAGAGACACTGAAAAAGTCGTTAGAGTAAATCAAAGGTCCTGGACTCTTAATGGAGTCACAGCGAGACTGAAGATCAGTTTGAGTCCCATCAGCAGAAATGCTGGAGCAGCTTGTAGCTGGGTTTGGTTTGATGGATCAGTCAGAAATGTTCCGGGAGAGTTATACAGCATCAGCAGCTCCTTCTTTCTGATTTCCTTCACGGCGTTTGCTGGTGTTAAACTCGGTGTCTCTCATTAAACACCATCCCTGGCTGATCGGAGCTTCATTCATGGATCTGTTAAGCCCAGCTTTGATTAACCCGATTAATTTAGAATCTCTAATCGAGGAACGTAATTGATAACGTTGATCCTGTACTTTGGTTCTAACACTGGGATCTCACTCTGATTTGCTTCTGTTGGTAGAACAGTGGATCTTAGTAACAGCCTGCCTTAGAAATCAGACCCATTTTATTTACTGAATGGAAATAAACTTTGTTTTTAATCAATTCTGTGTTAGCAATTGATATACAGTACTTGTGTTTATTGTCTGTATAATAAACAGTTATTTGGAAATAAAGATAAATAGCTGGTGTTGTTTTTCTGGATTTTATTTGTTGTTTTTTAGCATGATTTCTAAACTAAGAAGTTGCTTCTTTGTTATTTCAGTGTTTTAGTGATAGCGTGGCTTTGTAAGTTTGTATTTTGTCTTAATTGTAAACAGACATTTTGCTTTATTTAGTTTTTGACCGAGTGTGGTGTGTATTTTATTCATTCTATTTATTTACTTACGTTTTAAGAGAAATTCTTAAACGTATGGTACATGTGTCACTAGAACTGGCCTTGAGACCCATAAAGTATCTTCACCTTAAAAAGTTCTCTATCTTTTGAGCCATAGCTACTCAAATTCTGCTTAATATTAAAAACGAAACTGGTTTATTAGGAAGTCCTCCGTGGCTCTTTCTCAGCGCTGCGCTGTGGCAGAAGTAAAGCCCCGTGCAGGATTTGTTTTCCTTCTGAGCATTAATCCTGGCTTGTTCTCTCAGGTAGACCATGCTTTTGGCCCAGCTGAATCGGGACACCCAGAGCATGGAGTTCCAGAGCGTCGAGGGTGATCCTCAGCAGGTCACTCTCTGTCTGACGGAGGCCGTGGCGGTGGCAGGTGAGTCCGTTCTTGGGGCGGTTCTGTCGGGTCCGGCGTGTCTCCTGGTTCCGCGCTCACTGGCGCCGTTTGTGTTCCAGACAGCGACCACATCGAGGCGATGGACACCGTGAGCCTGCAGGCAGTGACTCTGGTGGACGGTTCCACGGCCTACATCCAGCACAGCCCTAAAGGTACGGGGCAACGTGACGACAGATTGTTATTTAATATAATTATATGTATATAATAATTTAAGCAAACAGAAATGTCATTTCTCCTGCAATTAAAAGAAACTGTAATTAACAGAAAATGAAATGCGTCTGGAGTAAGTTGGAGTAGCATTAGCTGAAAAAGTCAAGGATTTATAATCCAATTGGACTTTTTTGCATACGTGCTGCATCGTGTTACCCCTGCTAATTAGTGGATTAGACTTTTTGAGCTCCACCCATTACTAACATGAGCCTAAACTCAAACACAGCACCCATGCTAAGTCCGAAACAAACACTGGCTACTGCAGAGGTTGTACTGAAGAGCGTTAAAGAGAAAAGAACCGCCTAAATGTGTACCAATCTCAATAATAACGTCATACGATTAAGCCTACCGGAGCTGGCACAGGTGGTAACGCGTTTCTGCTGCTCCAGAGTCCTGTGGCGATGTGCTTTACACCACCCCGCTACAACAGACGCTTGAGTGCTGTAGCATTACCCCTCTGTTTAATATTTCTTCTCCACATTGTTTTTAAGATAAGATCATGGAAGGGCAGGTGATCCAGCTGGAGGACGGGTCGGCTGCGTACGTGCAGCACGTGCCCATGCCGAAAGCGGGTACGATGCTTACCCGAATCCCCTTTATCGATGCTTTTATCACGTCCGCTCAAAGACAAAGATTAAGACACGCGTCTCTGTTTCAGTCGGAGAAGGTCTGAGGATAGAGGACGGACAAACCGTGCAGCTGGAAGACGGAACGACCGCCTACATCCACGCTCCGAAAGGTACATGCCCCCCAGCTGTGCGTTGGTGTGTGTGTCATGCCCGAGTGTGTGATACGAGTGTGTGATACGAGTGTGTGATACGAGTGTGTTCCCGCCACAGAGACGTACGATCAGGGGGGATTACAGGCCGTCCAGCTGGAGGATGGCACCACCGCTTACATCCAGCACATGCCCCAGTCCAACACCATCCTGGCCATTCAGGCTGACGGCACCGTGGCAGACCTGCAGGCGGAGGGCGCCATCGACCCCGACACCATCAGCGTGCTGGAGCAGTACTCGGCCAAGGTACTCGGTCAAGCTATTGAAATGTCATTTAACAATGCTATCTAGGCGAGCCGAATACAGCTGCCAGTTCCTGGAGTAAGTTGAGGTGCAGACGGTGGATAGAACTGTGTTTGAAGAATAGAAAAGCAGAAATGAAGTTTGAAAAAGTGAAAGAATGGAAGAGAAGAATCACTAAGGAAAGAGAAAGAAGGGCAAAGTCAAGCTGGGTCGAAGTCGAGGAGGAATATTTAAGTTGTAAATGAAGGAAAGAAAGCTGAAACGGAGGAGAGCGAAGAAAGAATACAGAAAACTGGAGAAGAGAGGAGAGAACGTTAAAGAGTCTTTGGAGAGTCCAGTCACCGCGAATGAGTGCCAGCTGCACGGCAGGCTATTTAAGCGTGTCAGATGTGCCGTGACTTGAGGGGAAGTCGGTACATGGTGTTTAGTTAGAATGTGTTTGATGAAAAGCAGAAGAGAAGTTTGGAAGTGTGAAAGAAAGAAAGAAAGAAGTGATTTAGGAGTCGAGTCAGAAGGTTCGAGTTTGTGAAAGTTGGGGAAAAGGTTCCAAGGCAAACTGAGAGGGGGTTACAATCAAGTCGAAGACGGATAGAGAAGTTGTAAACTAAGGAAAGAAAGCTGAAAATGCAATGGAGTTCAGAAAGAATACAGGAAGCTGGAAATTGAGGAACTTAAACCAACAAACTCAGCCTGAGGTCGTTGAAGGCCTCTCATACTCCCAGTCTTTGTTTATTTCTTCAGTTTAACATAACTACATTTACATTTACAGCATTTAGCAGACGCCCTTATCCAGAGCGACTTACAATTGATACAGTCCTACAATCCAAGCCATTGTGGGTTAAGGACCCAACAGTGGCAGCTTGGATCAGGGTGAGATACCTTAACCTGTAGGCTACCACAGTCCTCCTCTCCTCCCCCTCTTCCAGCTTTCTAGTCCGTGTTCTTTGTTAAATCCTGACTTTTTAGCTTTCTTTCCTTAATTCCTAGGAACTTAAATATTTCTCTTCGACTTGAACGACCTTCTCATCTTGACTTGAAACCTTTTCATCTTGACTTGAAACCTTTTCCGAAACTTTTGAGTCAGAAGGTTAGAGTTCGAGCTGGGAAGAGTGAAAGCTGGAAATATTTAAGTTGTAAACTAAGGAAAGAAAGCTGATAGTGATAGTGACTTAAGAAAGAGTGCCGAGAAGAACGCTTTAAAAAGCAGAACAGAGGAGAGAGGAGAAATGGTTACGTAGATAAAGATTGGCTTGGATGCAGTCTGTTTCATACAGTGCTTAGTTGGAACTGTTTGATGAAAATCAGAAGGGAGAGCAGCTTCAAGCGCTGGGATTGTGAATGATCTAACGTCTGTTTCAGATGGAAGCCTCAGAGTGTGGCACCGGGCTCATCGGCAGAGGCGACCCCGACGGGAACGTGCACATGCAGGTGAGGACTCGTCCCTCGATCGGTTCCGGGCCCCGTTTGTATCCCGATTAAAGCTTTTCTGGTCCCTGTGTGCCTTCAGATTGTACTGCAGGGTCAGGAGAGCAGATCTCAGAGGGTGCACCACATAGCAGAGAAGGCCTTCTGCTGTAAGCATGATGGCTGTGGGAAGCTCTACACCACCGCACACCACCTAAAGGTAAACTCCTGACAATGCAGGTCAGCTAGCGTGGGATCGTTACCTGCTCCTAATAACCCTGGCCTGTGGCTTCGGCAGGTACATGAGCGGTCTCACACCGGAGATAAGCCGTACGTGTGCGACCATCCGGGCTGCGGGAAAAAGTTTGCCACAGGTACAGATTTACCTCCAGTTGTTGTGCAGCAGTTGTTCTTAATGCGGTCCTGATCTGCAGTGATAAACATCTACGTTCTCCAACACGGAATTAAAAGAGATCACGGAATTCTGGCCTAAAACCTCGCAGTTCCGACTTAATGTCTTGCAATTACAACTTTCTCACAAATCTGACTTAATAGCTTACAAATACAACTTAACGCAATACTACTTAATATATAGCAGTTCTTACGCTATCTCTTCTGACTTGTGCTGTTCTGATCTAATGTATCTCAATTCTGACTTATATCTTGCAAGTCTGGCTTAATTTCTTATAACTGCGACCCATCTCGTATGTGAAGATGCGCAGCTTAATACCTCACAATTCGGACTTTTCCTGAGATTTATCTTTTTTAACACAGTTCCATAGACACTCAGAGACACGTGGGCTTCAGCCAGAGTCTGTTATCTCTGTGTCTATGACAAGGTTCATGAATATTTTAAACATTTTGATACCGTGTTTGAAGGGAAGCGACTTCCTGTGTGTCATCAGGAACTGAAAGCAGATCAGACCACGTCTAGTAAATAATTAATGCGCAATAATTAATAATAATAATAGTAATAATAATAAACCGACTCCCCTCCAGGATACGGCCTGAAGAGTCATGTCCGAACGCACACCGGTGAGAAACCGTACCGCTGCCAGGAGTTCAACTGCCATAAGTCTTTCAAGACGTCCGGAGACTTACAGAAGCACACGCGGACACACACAGGTGTGTTGGAGTACACACAGAATTAGTGTAATCCATTAAGGAGTGTTTACCTTTATGTGGGGCTTAGGGTAATGGCTCCGCCCTAATCTCTCGACATGATTGTGCCCGTAGGAGAGAAGCCCTTTAAGTGCCCATTTGAAGGCTGCGGCAGGTCCTTCACCACGTCCAACATCCGGAAGGTGCACATCCGAACGCACACGGGGGAGCGGCCCTACTACTGCTCCGAACCCAACTGTGGACGGGCCTTCGCCAGCGCTACCAACTACAAAAACCACATGAGGATCCACACCGGTACCCGCCCTGTACCCTCTACCCTCTGGCCTTTCTTTCCCTTTAGTTAGTCTAGGCTTTCAAGCACTTTCGCTGCATTATATAAATAAACATAAGTAAATAAAAGCTCGTTGTCGAAATAAGTAACGCACCCAGATAGTGATGTTGTTTTGCTGCAGAACTCAGGCACATCTGTAAAGGATTACAGGTGTGGTCTGATTAGACACTGGGTCTTGCCACAAGAGGGCGTAAAAGTGTCTCCCCTATAGTGCTGCCCTATATAAAGGCTCTCAGGCTACGTTTGGGGAGGGTACCTCTTGGAGATTTTTCTCAGTGGACAGACTTTGAGAGGGGGAGCATCATTGGACTGAGAGAGGCAGGAGGGTGGTTTTGAGGAATCGACTCCATCTGGGCCGTTCTGAGCTAGCTGTTAGGTGCTGGGAGCAGTGGTTTTATGGGGGCACCCACACAGTGACCAGGCTTCGGACAGTCCAGACAGACCCCCAGCAGAGAGGATCGTTTGATCCACCGACAAGCACAAGCAGCTCCTACAGTTTGGTTATCCACCATCCAGATACAGGGGGCGCCCTCACTACACACCCCTGCCTCTGGCTGGACCATTTCCAGGGGCTTAGCAGAAGGACATTTGTTGTCACAGCGCCCATTAGGTGTCCTGCCATTGACAGCCAGCCACCGTCATCTTCATTTGCAGTGGAAGGAAAGAAAGAAGCAAACAAGAAAGAAAGAAACAAGAGGCAAACAAACATGTAAAAAGAAGGAAACAAACATTTCCATTCATTTACATTTACAGCATTTAGCAGACGCCCTTATCCAGAGCGACTTACAATTGGTACAGTCTTACAATCCAAGCAATGGTGGGTTAACGGTTAACATCTGATGATGTTCGGGTATGGAGGCCTCGTGGTGATGCTTCAATCCTGCCTTTGCTGTGGAGCGACACCCTGCCCCACTGCTGGTGTGGGAGCCATCGACTATGACAGCAGGTCACCCCTGGTGGTGATACGAGGAACACTAACAACTCAGTGGTATGTGGGTTGCCTCTCATGGCAGGGCTTCCAACTGGCGTTTTTCAGCAGGATAATGCCCACTCAGGAATGTCTCTTCCAGATTGGTACATCTCCTTAGTGCCCGGTTGCCAGATTTATCACTAATCGAGTATTTATGGGACAGTGTGCAGGGTCTGTGGGTAACACACAGGATACCATACAGCACCTGTATACCTCCATGATCAAGCCCATCTCATAACTACAGCCTCCTTCCCCAGCAAACTTATCCTTTAGCTCTAATCATGTAATCACTTAGATAAACCATCATTACATTCAGACATATAAAGTTGCATTCGATTCCAACAACTCTTTCTTGTTGTGTTATTATTATTTTGGGTTCTAATGTGACATTGGTGTTGTTTGATGGTGCTAGCTTACAGAACGCTGATCCGCTGTCGCTGTGTTTGTAGGGGAGAAGCCGTACGTGTGTACAGTGCCGGGCTGTGATAAGCGGTTCACTGAGTACTCCAGCCTCTATAAGCACCACGTGGTCCACACTCCCTGCAAGCCCTACGTCTGTAACCACTGCGGCAAAACCTACAAGCAGATCTCCACTTTAGCCATGCACAAACGGACGGCTCATAACGACACCGAGCCCATCGAGGAGGAGCAAGAGGCCTACTTCGAACCCCCTGCAGGTCAGCAACGGACACGGCCTCATGAACTGTACCCATGACAGCACCTACATCAGTCAGAACAGCCACACACACACACACACACACACACACACACACCCCCACCCATCAGCCTCCATCAGCCCCACTGCCTGAGCTCTGAGGGACAGTCCTGTCCATGTCATTAACCCAAGCAGCTTTCTAAATGTCCAGGTCCACAGCTCTGTCTGAGGAACCCGAAACGTTCTAAAGAAACCCTCCCTGCTTACAGGCTAGATTACATTTTATATATATATATATAAAATACATTTATAAAACTAACATTAGACTGAAGCTATATAGAACAACTTACATAGAACAAACTAGACATCAAATGGAATTAGATATAAATAAAACACAATAAAATGTGTAGTATAATTAATAAAACTGAGAACAGACAGAATATAAAAAAGTGAAGTAAAGAATATAATAAAGTAGAAAACAAAAAAAATAACAAATATAATAAAATAGAGGATATAAATAAAATATAAAACTGTAACAATGTAATAAACTACAAAATAAAATGGAGAATATCATGAATAAAATAGAAAACAATCAAAAAGAATGTAATAGTGAAACTAGAAAATAAATTTGAAAAAGGAAAAATAAAAAAAGGAAATGTATTAAAATGCAGAATATACTACATCAAACAGATAATACATAAAATGTATAATAGAAATAAAATAGAGAATATAATACATTGAAGAATATAATGTATAAAATAGAGAATGTAATAAATAAAATAGAAAATGTAATAAAATGGAGACTAAAATAAAATGGAAAACAATCAAATAAAGAATTTAATAATGAAAACAGAAAAAGTTATAAATAAAATAGGAAATATATTAAAATGGGGAATGTAATAAATAAAAATATAATGTTTATATTTATTTATAATATTATAAATAAAATGGAGAGTTTAATAAATAAATTGGAGAATATAATACATAAAACAAAATACAATACATAAAAACTGTGTGTGTGTGTGTGTGTGTGTGTGTGTGTGTGTGTGTGTTTAGAGGCCATTGATGACCCTGCCTTAGGGTTTGGCGGTGCCGTGGAGGAGGAGGACGGAGGATCGGAGCAGGTCTCAGCAGGATCAGAGTTGGCGGCTCAGCAGCACGTGGCTCTCATATCTCAGGATGGAACGCAGCAGGTCCGTATCAGATTTAAACATAGAAAAAAACAGTGTTCGATCATATGGCCAAAAGTCTTTGGACACCCAGCACACAGACATCACGTCACGTCCTGGGCATTGATAATGAGATCTAACACTGACATCATGGTTAGAGTTGATCATGAACTCCACCGTCCGTTCAGGTCCTGTCTCAGGCAGACGTGCAGGCCATGAGCGGCACCATCACCATGGTCACACACGAGGGAACCACCATAACCATCCCCGCCCACGAGGCCATGCTTTCTTCGGGAGAGGCTCATTCTGTTACCATGGTTTCAGCAGATGGCACAGAGGGACAGGTGAGGTAACACCCATCAAATAGGGGCAACAGGGCAGGAACTCACGGCTGAGTCAGAGCGTAAACACACTGGTATGGACAGAGGGCGGAGGTGTTAGACTGCCTGGGTCTCTCCCACATAAGTAGCGTGTGTGTGTGTGTGTGTGTGTGTGCGCGTGTGCTGTAGGTGGCCATCGTGACTCCGGATCTGTCCGTGTTCCAGACTGAGGATGGAGAGCTGGTGCAGGAGCATCAGCAGCAGCCCATGGTCTCCACTAGCACACACCCCGTTACCCTGCTGGCTACCTCCAACGGCACACACATCGCCGTACAGGTACGGAAACACACACACACCCATGCGCATACGGCGGTACCTCGGTTCTGGTCATTAATTCGTTCCAGAAGGCTCATCGAGAACCGAAACGATGAGCACTGAGCAAATGCTTCCCATAAGGAATAATGTAAACTGAATGGATGGGCTCCAGATCCCCAGAAAATCCCCCTGTATGAGGCATTATCAGCATTAATGGAGCTGTACTGTACAGGAGCTCCTGATGTATGATGGGGAGATGTTCCACAAATCCATCATAAGATAAATATATCATGAACTGATGAGTGTAATATAGTCTGTGCCGTATCATAGAGGAGCCGATTCCACATTAACACTTACCGTATCCTACATCATTAACACAAAGCTTATTTATAATAAAGTGCAGAAAATTCCTCATGTCATTTAGTGAGTCATATATAATATGAATTTTAGACATTTAATTTATACTAAAAATAATAATTACAATAATAGAATCTTAGTAATATTCCTAGTAGACCTAGTTTAGATATAATGATAGTAATATTATTATAGGCTTTGACTAATAATAATAACAATTTTGGACATAATTATAATATATATTACTTATTATTATTATTATTATTATTATTATTATAGTCTTAGACATGTATTAATAATCTTAAATATAATAATATCAATAATAATAACAACAACCTTGGACATAACAAAATCAATGGTAATATTAATCTTAGAAATAATAATATAATCTTAGACACAATAATTATAATAATCTTAGATATAATAATAAATCATCATCGTCAACATCATGTAAATATTTGTTGCTATCATTATTGTTGTTATCATATTACAAAATACTATAGTATATAATTGAATAAGTAATTTTTATAACAATATAGTATCTTTTTTTATTATTAGTAGTAGTATTTTATTTTATTATTATTATATAGTTACAATTATTATTATTATTATTGTTGTTATAGTTATTATTATAGTATCATTATTATTAAATTAAATTAAGGGATTAAGGTACTGGACTGTGGACTAGAAGGTCTGGGTTCAAATCCTATCCCTGCAAAGTATGCATGCTCGCGCACACACACACACACACACACACACACACACACACACACACACATATATATAAATTATATAACCCGTGTTAGTCCCGGGGGACGGGGACGGGGACGGGGACTCTGATGCCTTTCGCAAGACGACACAGGACACAGGCGTGAGTGCACTCTAGACAGGTCTAAATAACACACACAGAGCTACTGCTTAACCAGTCTTTAGTTAATCTTCTACAGGTAGATCAGAGCTGTAAGGTCCATGTTAGGGAGGGACTAATGCCTTACTCAGATCAGTGTGTGTGCTGCAGACTGAGCCCCTTTGTTACAGGGTTAGAGGGAGGGAGGTGTTTATGGTGTAGAGCCACCAAACTTGTGTTTAAGGGTGTAAGAATAGATTTAGGATTAATTGTAATGCTGCTGTGAGGTCTGCGCCTCGTTGGAGGTCCTGTGTGCATTTAGAGATGTAATTCTCCACAACATGGTTTAATAACAACAGTTTATTAACAGTAGCTGGTAGGTACGCATTAAAGCTAATGACTGTACTGATTAATGACTTGTTTGGACCACTGATTGAAATTTATGATTGCTGATTGAGGTCTAATAATCGAACCTTTGATCTTTACCTCTGATTATGAGTGATTGTTAATTGTTTTAATCCGTTATGTTGGGTTTTTCTTTTAGCTGAGCGATCAGCCGTCACTAGAAGAGGCCATTAGAATCGCATCCAGAATCCAACAAGGTGAAACCCCCGGCCTGGACGATTAAACAAGACCTGCAGTTTGTGTTAAAGCCACATCCGCGTGCGTGTGTGTGTGCGCGTGCGTGAGTGTGAGTGTGTATGAGTGTGTGTTTGCAGTGTAAACTGAGAGTCAAGTATCCAGAAGTGTGTGCGTAGAATCATGATTGCTCTGTTTCAAGAGGACTGAAGATATTTTTGTGTGGATTATACATAATGTACATAGGAATGTTTTGAAACTGGAGGGGTTTTTGTTTTTTTCCGCTGTAAATATTTATTTGATTCTTCTATTGAATACTTGACTTTTTAGGCTCTTAATAAATGGATGGTCAAACCAGAGAATTGAATGATCATTAGTAGATCACTTTGTGTATATAACATGGATCTATGCATATTTAACACGACTTTTATGTGATTTTTAGCGTTTTGTGCTCTCACAGTATTATATATGTATTTGACAAATATTATAGATAACTAACAGCTTTCTAAATATGAATTAACCGAGATGTCGTAGGATTCCCGTTATTTAGTAGCGAGGTCAATGTGTAGGAATGTAGGCTTAGGAGTCGATACACGAGTCGATTCTTTGAAGCAGTACGTTGCAAAATAACGGCTGATTCCCGTGGAAAGCCGTGGAGTCGATTCTTTAGCGAAGTGACCAGATTTGCCTCGACTTCGCTCAACCATAACGGCAGGCAGGTTGGCAAATAGAAAACGTGTGTAAAAAAAAAAAAAAGTGTAAAATTCACAACTAAGTAAGGTTTTTCGACCTGGATTTTTTTTCGTGGAAGGTTTAACAAGACAGGTCCTGGATTATCCACTAAAGTTTGCAGTTTGAGTTCGTAGGCGAACATGTGATCACTCGTTATTAGTTTAACGTGAATCGGTGTTACTTTGCCAGAATGTCAGTGAGAAAACGCTAAATTATAACGACAAAGCAAAGCCTCAAGCCATCGAGAGCACTGAAAGAAAAGTATGATCCACAAAGGAGTCGATTCTTTGAAATTCCAGTCAGGATTTGTTAGCGAATTGATTATTTAAAATCTAGGACAGCTTACATGAAATTAGCTCAGTATGTACTGCACGACGTTTATTTTAATGGCATCCAAGGGTTTTGTGGTATTAATCCACAAATTTGACTCCGCAACCTATACGTTCTGATTCAGAGTCGACTCACGGACCGAGCGTTGCGTTTCGTTCGCGCCAATGGAGAGCCGCAAGGCAGAAGAGAAGCAGTCCGTGACGTCACCGCCTTGTAACCGCCCATCTTTCAAACGGCGAGCTGGACGCTGATTGGCCGGCGATGAGTCACTTGACCAACGGTCGCGGGAAGGTCCGGGAGCACGCTCGTGTTCGGTGGGAGGAGTGGATCGCCATTCAAACTGCGTTTTGTAAACAAAATAGCCTAACTGGCGTTATTTTGCACACTTTGACGAGTTTTGAGAGGCTTCGAGTTTGACATTTGGTCGTCGTGTCGCCTTTTGGTCGATTTTTAGATCTGGAAAGGAGCGAAATTTAAGCTTTGGTTGGAGTTCGGAGAGGTTAGGGAGAGGCCATCCCCCCTCCGCTAACACCTTTGCGTTTTCGGAGTATCGACTGAAGTTAGTCATCGGCGAGGACTGGCTGTGATTCATCTGTGTGTACAGAGGAGCTTCTGTGGGACTAAACTGACTTCGTTCGACGATTGAAGTCGCTTTGGGGAGATATTTGGGGCAGACCGTTTGTGATTAGAGACGGTAGGTAAGTAGGTGGTCCCGCACCACGGGCAGCTCCGCCACATGTGTTACGAAACGTCGGTTAGATAACTAACACAGCTCCGACATGTTTTGCTTTTTATTCGCTGTGTGATAGCCAAACGACTTGGCTAGTAGCTCAGTAACGGCTTTCCCCGAACCCTACAGCCGCCTTATTCAAACTCTAAAGAGTTTATTCCGTAGTATAACCGACGCATGATGAGTTTCTGCCGGAGACGCGACTTCTCTCCGAGCCTGAAGCCCATTCGGCAGAAGTTGCAGTTCCACAACAGCGATGGCGAGGAGGACAGCGTCGAGGAGGCCAACAGCAGCACCGGGGCCGAGTCCGGCTTCAACGAGCTCGACTCTCCCGTGTCGATGCGGAGAAGCAGCACGGAGAAGAGGCCGGAGGATCTCAGCAGCAGTCCGCTCAGCAGAACCAGGGAAGAGGACGTCGAGTCGTGGGACGAAGAGGGGTTCGGCTCTCCGTCTCACCTCAAACCGACCTTCTGTGCCCAAAACTCGCCGAGGAAAAGCCCCCGGAACGTGACTTACGACAGCTCACCCGAGAGGACGTGCCTACCGGACGATCTGGAGGGATCCAGCTCCCCGATCCCCGACTGCCCTGATACACCGCCGCACAAAACCTTCAGAAAACTGCGGTTGTTCGACACCCCACACACCCCCAAGGTTTGTACTTCACGGGTCTAACTCCTTTATTGTATATAACATGTATGCTGCTAACTCAGAGCTGAAGTGTTTGCTCGGTATCCACTCACGATTGTGTAGCGCCGTTATACGGCCAGTATGGAGAGCCATTAGGGCCAAAAAACCACAGTGTTTTCCACCTAAGCTGTGAAATGAACCTTTTTATCGTTTTCACTTTCATAGTTCACAAGCAAATGTTAGTTCAGGTGAGTGCTTAGCCTGATCTTTAAGCAACAAATCCAGTTTTTCCATCAAAACCAGTTAAATGAGCTTATGTTAAGGTATAAGCTCCCTTTATCGCAGTTTTGCTCCGCAAATTCACATTTACCCACTATCTGTCTTATTAAACCTGAATTACTGACGTATAAACTATAATTTAGGTATTTTGTAAGTTAAAACAGCTAAATTAAACGTTCATTGATGTTCATTTTTGCAATCCATGATGGACACTTGGATCTAGGGTCTTGTTTATTGACGTTTAGTCCCAAGCTGTGATTGTTTTGCCATGGTGTTGGACCTGTGTGTAATCTTAAGCAGTAAGTCTATAGTTTCACATTGATGCATGGCTTAAAATGAGTTGTAGGGACTTCCCAGATGTACAGTCATGTCACAATGGCGAGACCTACGTTGACAGACCCGTCTTTGCACAAACACTTAATCTCTATTTTAAATACATTTAAGAGTTATTTTAAGCTGGATGTTTGGTCATGGACCCAGAGCTCTTAGGGAGAGAAATCTGAATAAATGATGATAAACACACATTTCCATGTAGATTTGCTAATGTTTTGGATGTTAACTTACAAAATGGTGCAGAATACCTGTATCAATGATTTAAATTATATTTTAGTAGTTGTTTTTGCCAAAATCATTAATTAAAAACGTAATAAATCCCAAATCTATGATTTAAAATGCATTACTGAAGAATAATCACATAGATTTTACGACATTTATCTGCATGTTTCTCCACATTAGCTGTACACTTAAATTGGAAGCAAGAATGCACTGTTTTAAATCTGTTTAGGCGTTTTATGAAGGAGTAAATAATGTCAGATGATTGTTTGGTCATGAACCAGAGCCCTTAGGGGGCAAACCGGCATGGATCTGTGGTGAAATGCATTTGAATCCAGATATAACGTGATTATTCTGCAGTAAATAACCGTACAATGCATTTTCAGCCTCTGATTTAGGATTTACCAAGTTTTCAGCCACAATGTATTCTCCGATAAACAGCATCTAAAATATAATTAAATGCATTGATACTGATATTTTACAGCATTTTCTAAGTTAATGACACAGTCTATGTAATAAAATAAGCATGGATTTGTGCTCATTGTTATACATAAACTGTGACATTTACTTACAATATGCTGTAAAACACCTTTATCAATGAGTTAAGTTATGTTAGATGTTATTTAGTGGAGAATAGTCATGTATTGTGACTGTTTTGCCAAAAACCAACAGTAAAAACTTTAATAAATCTTATATCAGTGGCTTACAATGCATTGTAGGGTGATTTACTGGAGAATAATCATGTCATTTCTCTCTCTCATACGTATTTAGGAGTTATTTTAAGGGTAATGAAGGTCAGTTGATTGTTTGATCATTAATCCGAGCCCTTAGGGAGCAGAGATCCATGGAAATGTGCTCATGTTTTATATAAACTGAGACGTTAACTTACAAAATGCTGCAAACACCAGTATTAGTGAATTATAAATTATTTTTGAAAGTCATTTATTGGAGAATAATGCTGTATCGTGGCTGTTTGTGGCCAAAAACAAACAGTTTATCTGCGCGTTTCTCTGCATTAGCCGTGCGCTGAAGTTAGAAATGCTGAACAACAAGAATTCGTGATTTTAAACCGTATTTAATAAGTTCTAATCGATGGTTGGCTTTGCTCAGAACTCTATAAGTGTTAACGCTGCAGTGTGAAATCAGTTTTAGTGATTGTTTTTTAATAAGTCAGCGCCTGCTACCTTTTGGGCTCAAAACAAAAGTTTTGTAGCTGAATTTGTTGGGTTTGTTTGTATTTTTTCATAGTTATTTGGTTAAACGAACAGTGGTGAAACATTTCCTAAGCTGAGGGTAAGCTCTCTCTAATCCTGTCAATAAATCTTTATAATAAACACAGTATGAAATACGATGACATCAGTCACAATCCTGAACCCAGTAACCTTTAAATCTAGGGTTTGGCTCTCTTTCTGTTGTTAATAGCGTCTGTAATACTAGCGGTGTTTGTTTTGGGGTCATTAGGCCGGGTGAGTCATGTGACGGGGCTTAAATGGCCTCCCTGTGACGTCGCTCGGCGCTGCGGCTCGTCACCTGGTTACTCTGTAACGATCCCATTCATTCCTTCAGCGCACGGCGTCACTCCTCCATCAGGGCAGCGCCTGGGGCCAGAGCCACGCCCGTCTGTTGAACAGAAAGCTAAGAACACCTCAGAGTGGTGCGTTTAGTTCTGACGTCGGCCTCCTGTGTTTGTTACATGTGCAGAGCCTGCTGTCCCGAGCCAGGACCTCGAGCTCCACGAGCAGGCGAGTGGCCCTGTTCAAGAATGTGGATTCCAAAGACAGGGCGAGTCTGGACGGCAGGAGAAACCAGACACCCCTGGTCAACATCAACCCCTTCACCCCGGACGCGGTCGTCCTCCAGTCGTGCAGCCAGCAGAGGAACACCCGGAAGCGCTCGCACTGGAACGAGTAAGTTCCTGCCTGCTCCTCTGGGGCCATCGGTCCTGATCCGGGTCCGAAGCCCACAAACCGCGGCTGCCTCTGGGTTAGAGCTGCTAGGGAGGGAGAAGGTCGGGGTTAGATGAGCGTTAATGTTCTGACTTAACGAAGGTCCATCCGATTCCAGGAGTATTAGGGAGGCTAAATTGGGACTTGGCTAAATTAGTTTTGGACTCTCTCCCACACTTGTGACGTTGAGGGGGGCTGCTGTGTTCACACTGTTAAAACAAACCACATACTTTATACTTTTACTTGTGGGTTGTGAAACACCCCCCTGTCTGTGATTTAAATTCAGTTTTAGGAGGTGTTTATTATAGAATAATTAATAACCTGGTGGGGAAAAACAGTAATAATAAGCCGCGGATCTTTATGCTTCTCTCGGCCGCTTTGGTGGTTAACGAACAGCTTTTGGTTGGAATCCAGAGTGTAATGTGGGGCTGGTGTGTTGCAGCTCGTGCGGTGAGGACATGGAGGCGAGCGACGCCGAGGAAGAAGTTATTCCGCCCACAAAGGTACGGCTTCTGGGAGTCCTGCAGGAGCGCCACTGCTTCTGTCCTGTGTGGTGTTCCACCCCCTGACTGAAGTTGTGTTTGTTTGTGTGTCCTGTGCGGCGGTTGGAAGGCCACCCCGAGTCCCTGTGGGCTTCCTCGGGTACGCCAAAGACTAATTGGTTAAAAGGTTAATTGGTCTCTCTAAATTGTCCCAGTATGACAGTACCAGTCATGTACTTAAATACTAGAAATAAAAATAATTAAATACTAAGTAATAACAATTAAAGATATATATTTTTTGCAAAGAATGTAAAGTGGAAATACACGGGGTAAAATAATTTGATAATAAAAATAAACTATAAAAATTATCAAATAAAAATGTATTAAGAATTTAAGATCTTTATAATTTTTTAAAATAAAAAACCTATTTAAAGGAGATCCCAGCTTTTCCTCTTCTGACACCGGTTATGATGATAATTTTAAGTGTTTAAATTTGTTAAAGCTCTGTGTGTCTGACAAGAAATTTGTAATAGAAAATAAAAAGAGGAACAAATAGGTGGAAACAGATTTTAAGAAAAATAGTAATTAAATAGTAATTATTAATAATAACTAATAAATTATACAAAATGGAAACACTGGGAAAAATAAAATGATGTAAGAACAAAAACAATAATGAAATAATATAAACATTAGAATGTAAACCTTTTCTTAATATAATCTAACCCGTGTCGGTCCGCTGTCCCGCAGAGGATCACGATGATGGAGAGTAACATGATGTCCCGCTACGCCTCGGAGTTCCACGAGCTGGAGATGATCGGCTCGGGCCAGTTCGGCTCCGTCTTTAAGTGCGTGAAGAGGCTGGACGGCTGCGTGTACGCCATTAAGCGCTCCAAGAAGCCCCTGGCTGGATCCGTGGACGAGTGAGGCTTCCTTATACCCTTCCCTTACCCCGTACAGCCTTAGGGCCGCGTCTGGTACAGTGATCTTAACCCCGCCCCTCCACAGGCAGAACGCTCTCCGGGAGGTCTACGCCCACGCCGTCCTGGGGCAGCACCCCCACGTGGTGCGGTACTACTCCGCCTGGGCCGAGGACGACCACATGCTGATCCAGAACGAGTACTGCAGCGGGGGCACCCTGTCGGACGTGATCGCCGAGAACTACAGCCGCATGCGCTTCCTGCCCGAGCTCGACCTGAAGGATCTGCTGCTGCAGGTCTCGCGCGGCCTCAAGTACATCCACTCGATGGCGCTGGTGCACATGGACATCAAGCCCAGTGAGTTCGGTGCCTGTCTGTCTGCTTCTGTGAGTCTGTGGTTACCGTATGTACTAACCCCCGCCCCCCTCGCTCAGGTAACATCTTCATTTCGCGGAAGCCCGTGGTGAGCGTGGAGGGGTTCGAGGACGAGGAGGACGGACCCAGCACCAATGTGATTTATAAAATCGGTAAACCTCCTGCTTTAACGTACGCATAATCCTGATCAACAAAACCTGAATTATTTATGACGATACCCCTCCTGCTTGCCTGCCTTCCTTTAACTTAGGGGACCTAGGTCATGTGACCCGGGCGACCAATCCACAGGTAGAGGAGGGGGACAGCAGGTACCTGGCTAATGAAGTCCTTCAGGAGGTAAGAACCTCATCCCGGTTCTGCTTTGTTCGTGAATATGGCTGGTGACGCTCTAATGCTCAGCCTAAGCTGCGGAACGCTGTGAAACAAGTTGAAGTTCAGTGCTATTCCCCACGTCTCCGCCAGAGGGCGCACACAGTCAATGGGAAAAAATGACTTCAGAAAATTAATCTTTTTTTTTTTTTTTTTTTTTTTTTTTTAAATAAAAATGAATTGAAATAAGAAAAATAAACTTAACTAAAATGTGAAATGATTAAATGATAAAAAATAGTTTTAAATGTTTTTGAAATAAAAAATAAAATGAGGGCAAAATAAAAATAATTAAAAACTAATATGATTGAATTATCATTTAAAAAATGTTTTTTGAAAATATAATCTATTAAAAAAAAATTACTTATTTCATAATGATTTTCTTTACAAATAAAGTAAAATGATTAAAAATTAAGAAAATTGTGAATGTGATACAACAATGCTATATAATAATTTAAATAATTGTATTTATATAATTGTTGTATTATAGTATAAAATGATTCAGTAATAGAAATAAAATATAATTTGTAATAAATAAATGTTTTCCAAAAGTAAAGTTTATTAAAAAGTAAAATGTTTACGGAAATTATGATTTACAAGATTTTTTAAAAATGGAAATAAAACACCTAAAGTAAAAAAATGTGAATCGGTGAATAAACATATATTTTAAAGTAATGTGAATGTTATGGTATTTATATAATCATTACATTGTATTGTTTGTATTATATTATATTATATTATTATAAAATTTATATATATATAAAAATAAGTAAAATTGCTCAATTTTAGAAAAGGCAAAATGTGAACATTATAATATAAATATATACGATAGTCTACAAACAGATTTATGTAATTATTATATTCATAGTATTGTCTATTATAAAATGATTAACAGTGAAATGATGAAATAATACAAAATACAATAATTAAAAAGTGAAACGATTACATAATTAAACACTTAATAAAACAAAGATGACAATAATAATAATATTAATAATAATAATAGTAGAAAAGTTAAATTCCAGTAAAACACGCAGAGGGAAGAGAGGCTGCGTGTTTAAACGCGCTCGTTTCTCGCAGCTCCTGCGCTCGGCCCGGTCCGGTTCGGTTCGGCCCGGCCGGCTCCCGAGCGTTGGCAGAGGGTTTTGTGGTTGGCATGTCACTGAGCTGCTGCCCTGCCTGTTCCAGGATTACAGCAAGCTGAGTAAGGCGGACATCTTTGCCCTGGCTTTGACTGTGGTCAGTGCCTCCGGGGCCGAGCCCCTCCCTACCAACGGGGAGAGGTGGCACCACATCCGGCAGGGGCTCCTCCCTCAGATCCCTCAGGTGCTCTCTCCGGACTTCACGAGCTTACTGAAGGTACGAGCCCTGCGCCCTGAGCCCTGTTTCACACCCCCTCGTACCCCTGCTGTAGCTAACGCTTCTGTCCTTCCTCTCACGCAGCTCATGATCCACCCCGACCCCGCCTGCCGACCCTCCACCTCCGACCTCACCAGGCACCCGGTCCTCCTGACCGCCTCCAGGATGAGCGCAGATCAGCTGCGGGTGGAGCTTAACGCCGAGAAGTTCAAGAACGCCCTGCTCCAAAAGTACGTAGCCTTCAATAAGGCCCTCCGCAGGTCACAGCCCTGGATTAAACCAAACCCAGGGTCAAGATTATTAAAGCTTCCAGTTCATGAACAGGAAACAGGAAATGACATGAAATGGTGGGAAAATAACAATGAGTAAATAATAAGTCAAAACAACTTGTTACAAATGCAAATCAATAAAATTTGAATAATAAATTGAGAAATTATAAAAAAAATTATAATAATAATATGAAACTGTGGAAAATTGAATGAACTATTTTTTTAATAATAAATAAAAATGAAATAGAATGGGAGAAGTATAAATAAGAAATAATGATTCAATAAATTTGATCAAAAATGGGGAAAATGACAAAAAGAAATGACAGGAAAAAATACAATTAGAAACAATTAATAATGATTAAAATAATTTTATGAAAATAAACAGAAATAAGCCAGTGAAATAAAATATTATTTTTTTGCAAAAATGCATAATGGGGGGAAAAATAAACTTACAAAAAATAGTTAATTTAAAATTAACTAGAAATAATAGTGAAAATTTTTTTATTAAAAGTAAAATGGAGCAAAGTAATAAATTAAAATGAGTAAAGTATTTTCTCTGAATATTCTTTGAATAATTTCTTTGAATAGTACTAAAAATATTACTAAGAAATCAAAATTTAATAAAAATGCTGATAATTACAAAAATAATCAGTAATTATTTTTAATTAATATTATTCATTAATAAGTAGTTTTAAAAAAAAAATAGGTGCTTATGAAACTAATTAAGTGATTAAATTAAATAAATAAGAATTTAAAAAGTAAAGATTAGGAAGTGATTAGATTTTAAAAAAATGTAAAAAATAAGAAATGTCAGTGTTATGATGCAATATAAATGTTATATAAAAATGTAAATGGTTGTATTTCTATAATTTTATGATCTTACTAAAATGGAAATAAAATGTAGTATTCGGAGGCTGAGACTTCGGTCCCGTCTCCGGTGTGTTGGTTTGTGGTCCGTCTGAAGCCGGCCCCGGACCCTGACCCTAACCCGGCTGGTTGTTCCTGTTGCAGGGAGCTGAAGAAGGCCCAGCTGGCCAAAGCGGCGGCAGAGGAGCGGGTCCTGTCCACAGAAGGGGTCCAGACCCGCTCCACGGTCCAGTCGGGCTCCAGGAGCTCTCGGCTCATCGGCAAGAAGATGAACCGCTCGGTCAGCCTGACCATTTACTGAGAGGCGCTCTGGAACCCTCCTCAGTGTGCCGTTCTGCCGAGCGTCTCCTCGGTAACCGGTTCTGACCCGGCGCACCTCACCCCGCCGCCTGTGCCGAAGCCTCGCGGGTCGGGCCTCGCCACGCAGCCTAACGCCTAACACTGAGCACTTTGGAGGCGGCGGAGGGCTCGGCCCAAGCCTGCTGCTATGCCCGTTTGTCCAGATGTGAGCCTCTGGCTTTGGGTTTCCTTTTCTTTTCTTTTATTATTTTTTAGAATCACCGATCCTCGTTTGTACAGAAGCAGCCGAGCTCACTTAGCTCCCCCGTGTGGGGACGTGATGAACTGATCATGCAGCGCCGGATCGAGTTACCCTTCAGATAAGGCAGCAGAGGAAGCTACGGTTTGAGGGGCTCGGCCTGACCATGCAGCTGGAAGTGAAAGGACTCGCCTTTAACTGTTTGTAGCATTACAGCCTCGAACCCGTTCCCGGGGTTTATCACGTCTTCGTTCTGTCTGGGGTGGAATGTTCGCCTTTGACTCAATAATCCTGTAAAAACCACAAAGTGTCTCTCTCCTTCGTCAGCTTCTGTAAATATGTTCTTTTAATAAACTTTAATCTCGTACCCCACCAGCTCAGGAGCGCTTTCTGTAGGTGAGTGCGTCCCGCTGTAATGCCCCACACCCAGCAGGGGGCGCTGTGCTCCGTGCTGTGTGTTCATTTCTATTTCATTGCTTTGATGTGGATGTGTTTGTATCAGACATGGTGACGGAGTGCACATGCCCAGCAACATGTGGGGTTTAAATGATGCCCACTTGGTATTAAGGGGCATAGTGTGCCAAGGAAATGCCCTCCTCTCAAGGCAGGATGTATCCATGCTTTCATGTTATTTATGCCAAATTCTAAAATGGTACGGGCATGAGTAAATAATTATTTATTTTAAAAAAATCTTTACTTTGGTGTAAAAATAATACATAATTATAAAATAATTTGTTAGAAATAAAAATAAAAAAATAATCTGTAAATAAACATTGAGACAATTTTCTAAAAATTATCAAACTAACCTGGAAATGATTTAAATGATTAAACAAGTAGTTTTGTATTATATGAAAATAAATACAATGGGAAAAGTGTACTTAATGTAAAAAGCTACTTTAAAAATTAATTTTATTAGAAATTGAGAAAATAAAAAAATAAATAGATAAATGTTTTGAAAATAACAGAAAAAAACAAGTAAATACAATTTAAATACAAATTTCTAAGTAATAAACAATAAAATGGAAAAAATATTAGTAAATTACATATTTAAAAATAATTTTCTGAAAATGAAAACTAAGAAATAATAAAAAAAAATTTTTTTGAAGAAATTGATTTCTAAATGGTAAACTAATTTGTTACAAATGTAAAGAAATAAAATTTCAATAATAAAGAACATTTCAAAAAACATTTCAGTTTTTTTTAATTAATGAAAATTAAATACAAAAAAATTAAAATATGCCAAGTATTTTTTGAAAATAAATGTGAAAAGTGTACTTAATACTTTTTTTTTTTTTTTTTTAATGAATTTTATAAAAAAGTGGGGAGAATTACACAGGTAAAAATTGATCAAAATAACAGGATAATAAGTGCAAAAAAATTAAATAAAAAATGAAAACAAAAAACTAAAAAAATAAATAATAATAAAAAATTGTTTTATGAAAAAACAAACAAATATGCCGGAAGAAACAAGAATGTAATGGGAAAATTATGAATAAAAAATTACAAATCTTGAGAATGGTGGGAAAAAAGTATATCAACAAATAAGTAATTTGCTACGAATATAAAGAAATAAAATGTGATTAATAAAGATTGAGACATGATTTTTTTTTAAAAACGAAACTTTAAAAATAAAAGTTTTTGGTTTTTTAATAAATACAATAAGGAAAATATACGTAAATTGTTTAAAAAAAGATTTTTTATCAAAACTGGGACAAAGTTGCATGGAACTTTTTATAAATAAAAAGAAACAACAGGAAAATAAATCATTTTAAATAAATTTTTGAAATAACATTGGAAAACAATGATCAAATTAGGATTAAAAATCATTTTATGGAAATAAAACAACAGAAACTGGAAGAAATGAGAATAAAATGGGAAAATCGTGAATAAACAACAATTAAAAAAATGTTTTTTGCAATCAAGCAACAGAAATTAACTGGAGAAAAATGAAATGCATGACAGATCGTTTTTCAAGTAATAAAATGGACTAACATGGCGGGGGGGGGGATAAATGATTAAACTTGTAAATAATAAAAAAATAATTAATTTAAAAATAAATGTTTCTTGGAAAATAAAGAAATAATGTTCAAAGTCGCTACATCCCCTGTGTTCCCCATTCTGATGCTGGGTTTGGTTCAGCAGCTTGCTTCAGATGGGACGGGCAGGGTCCGAGTACGGGCAGGGTGCCAACTGTACCAGCCTCATGAGGCAGCGATATGATCTGGGTTTGCTTCAGTGGGTCAGGTCAAGGTTCAGCAGCAGACAAAACGGAAAACGACAAACGGTTATTTAACGGTTTCATGGCAGACCTGCGGGCTCCGGTCAGCTCAGAGTCACGTGACTCCTGTTCCTGAGGCTAGGTCTGGTCGAGAGAGCTTTAAAGACAGTAGGAGAGAGAGAGGAAGCTCCAGTATAAAAGCACCGAGCTCTCTCTGTACACTCAGTCCGCTCTGAAGCGCCTCGACATGGGACTGAGGGAGGAACTTCTGAAGGCGATATGGCACGCTTTCACGGCTCTGGATTTGGACAAAAGTGGAAAGGTGTCCAAATCTCAATTAAAGGTAGGATTTTTGACGACTTGTCACGAATTTGTGTGGTATTTCATCCGATAAAACGTCTGTCTGCGTAACTCCAAACCGCCTCATCGCCTAACAGTCACTTGACTTTTAAATCACGCCATTTCTGTGACAGTTTCAATAACGGTAAAATCGCTCTAATGTGGTGTTAAACTGCGTAAAAAGTTCACATTTATCATTCTGAATATAAAACAGACGAATACTTTATAAAAGTAACTCCTTATCTTTATTTTAGACCGTGTTATTCCTGAGGCAGCAACAGGTACCGTTGAGAACTTTCCAGAAGGAATAATGTGTACGGATTGCGGTTAATATTCGAAACCAACCTTTACCTCACTGTCCGGATTACCGTGAAGCTGCATTTGACCAGTGATTAGACTGCCAGCACTTAATATACAGTGATCAATGAAATATGTTTTAACGAATTTTAGCTAATTTATCAGAAGAACTCGGGTCGCTGGGCTTTTTAGGGGTCGTTGTGGTAGCGCTGGGGGATGATTCCCAACCCTGCCTCCCCTCCCTCAGACAGTTGTGTGTGCTGATCTCTCTAAGCAGCATCACTGCAGAGGTGGGTTAGGTTATTAGCCTGCTGAGCCACTCCAGCGACTCTCTCTTACAGGAGTTATATGATATAATTTTTTATCTAATATAATATTTTATGCCACAACACTGAGGAGAGCTTGGGATGAAGAATGAGTCAGGGATGAAGAAGGTTCAGGTTCAAAAATCAGTGAAATGGCAAAGAACACAATTAGCGTTATATTATAGAGGCTTTACTTCTATACAGTTTGGCTTATTGGAGCTTGTTTGTAGTTTAGTCCGACTTTAAAACACTTTTATTGTTAAAACTACTTTGGAAGCGCAGTGGTTACCTGCTGAAGGACACGAGCACTACAGTGACCACATTTATACTCTTATTCTGTTCTTATATATATTATTATATACATTCTTATGTGCATCTAGTATTTTTATTGTATTTACAATTTTATTTAGGCTGTCTTATTTATTATTTTTTATTTTGTTTTTTATTTCTTTTGCATTCTTTATGTATTATATTTACTGCTTTTACAATTATATTCTTAGTTGTATTATTATATTCTTTTTATTGCATTCAGTAGTTTATTTACTGTTTTTTTTACTGTATTATTTTTTTGATCTATTGATTATATTGTTTTTATTACAGTCATTTATTTATTATATTATTTTATTAATTGTATTAATTATATTATCTATATTTATTTTATTTATATTTTATTTATTGTAATTAATGTTTTCTTTTCTATATTACATTTGCTATTTTATTGTATTTCATATTATTTCCTATTTTAGTATTTACTTATATTTATATTTATTTATTATATACTTTATTTGATTTATTATGTATGTTCTGTTTTATTTATAGTCTTTATTTTATTGTCTGTTTTATTTATTATTTTTATTACATTTACTATTTTTATTTTACTATTTTCTTTATTTTTTGTATTATAATTACTATTTTATTATATTCAGTATTTTATTTACTGTATTTTTTTATTTCATTATATTTTCTTTTTATTATATTCTCTGTTTTTTTTAACATATTTTAGATTTTACCACATTGTTTTATTTATTATATTCTCTATTTGGTTTTTCATTTTTAATTCCTGATGTACTATTTGTTATATGCTCAGTTTATTTATTATGTCTTCTTTTTATTCTTTATTTTCTTTATTGTTTTCTCCATATTATTGTTTATGTATTTTCTTTTTTTGTTATATTCTCTATTTTAATTGTCTATTTATCTTCTGTGTATTTAAGCTATTATTATAAATGTAATGCTTTCATATCTTAGTTGAGTTGTTCTGTGAGCAGGTCGTGGTTCTGTTTGAGCCTGGGTTCTCTCAGGGCTTCTTCCTTAGAACACTTGGGGAGCTTTTCCTTGCCACTGTTGGGCTGTGGATCTGGATCTTTATAAAGATGCTTTGGGTTAATGCCTCGTTATAAAAAGAGTTTTGTTAGCGATGTTACCTCACAGCTCTAGAGTCCTGGGAGAGTTCAAGGCTGGCCGCTGCCTGTGTGGATTTTGCATGTTCTCCCCGTGTACTCCGTTTAAAAGGCCAGAGCAGTAATTGTAGTAGCTATAGGAGACTGACTGAGGTTTGTGATCCTGTTTGCTGTGACTGAGTTCTCTAATCCCACCCCCCCTTCCTTAGTTTTTGGTCCCATGTGCCCCCGCTTATCCCGGTCAGGGCCACCCGCTGAGGGTGTCAGGGGTTTCCTATCCTGGAAGGAACAGGATGCAGACCACAGCAGGGCACCAGATGGTCGTAGATAAACGACACTGACTTTGCGCTGTGGGTTCTGGGGCGGTGCCGTGGCCCTATCCGCTAGCTCAGCGGCGTGGTGACCCGGGTTCGAACTGAATGTTCTGGTACCATATTCATACTGGAACATGTTCTGTGTATGGTGGAGTTAAATGCGTGTCTGGCCTCAGCACCTTTGGGCCGAATTGACGGGTCGCAGCCTTGGCCTCATGACCCGAGGCCGACTTGCATTATATAAGGAGGGGCTTCTAATGATCTTAAAGTCCTGTCTACTGAAACACAGCGTCTGTGTCTATCTCCATACCTCGTTGCAGGTGCTCTCTCACAGTCTGTGCACCGTGATGAAGATCCCTCATGACCCGGTGGCTCTGGAGGAACATTTCAGAGACGACGACGAGGGTCCGGTCTCTAACCAGGGCTACATGCCCTACCTAAACAAGTTCATCCTGGATAAGGTCAGTGCTGCTCCCTGCAGGACTACAGTGTTACTTACAGTATTAGGCCTCAGGCCTCATTATACAGCCTGTCTCTGAGCTCACTCTCTCACTCTCTCACCCACTCACTCGTTCACCCGTTAGACTGTTCTGTATAGGACACAGAAACCCTGTGAGGACCAAGATTCAAAAAGAGCCCCGACCTCCCTGGGCAACCTGGATGTTATAAATAAGAATTAAATTATTTTACTTAATAGATATTTTTTATAATAATAGATTAAATACACAGAGGATAAATAGAATAACTAAAAGAGAGAATATAATAAAATACTAAATATAATAAATATATAAAATAATAAATAAAATGAAGATATAATACATCAAATAATGTATATAATAAAATGGAGAATTTAATAAATAAAATAATACATATAATAAAATAGTAAATATAGTGACGAATATAATAAATACAATAATGAATGGAGTAAAATAGAGAATTGTTATAAAATACCAAATGATAATTAATAAATATAATAAATAAAGGAAATAATAAATAAAATAATTGTAATATTATAAAGTAAAAAAAATAAACATAATAAAATGGGAGAATACAATAAAATAGAAAATAGAATAAATCAAATAAATATTATGATTTAATAAACAATTTATAAAAAATAAATAAAGAATATAATAAATTATCTAATGAATATCATAAATATAATGGATACTGTAATCAAATAATTAATATAAAAAAACAGAGAATATAATGAATAAAATAAGGAGTATAATATAATAAAGATAAGGCGATGTTTATATTTATAAGCCAAAAAAGAGGCAATATTTCTTCCAGTATAAATACAGCCACTGTCAGTTGTCATTTGGTCCAGCAAAGGTTTTGGTGGCATCCTCAGTCCCCAGGAGGAGGGCTGGGGGAGTTGGGGTACTCTGATGTGGTCTGGGTACAGGTATGAGGACTGGGACTGGTTCCATTTCCACTAAGGCCCATCAGTTCGTTTTTATAATTCTTCCCTCGAGGGCTGTCCGTACTGAATGATGAACATGGTGGAGTCAGTTTGAAAGGTGCACATTGTAAAGACGAAATCCCCTGTTGGGGTAACGGCTGCCCTGCAGCGTGTTCAGTGGTGTAATCACCTAGTAGTGCCACGCCTGTTTCCTAACTGCTGAGCAAACTGTGGCTTCCCCCACGGGCAGTCTGCTCGTACCCCAGTTCTACCCCAGGTCTGAAATGGCGTTTGCTCACAGCTTCCTACAGCTCCACTACAGCCCGGTGCCCCCAGCATTCCTGCCCCCACGCTTTGATCATACCGCAGTGCAGCCGGCTTATCTGCTCGAGCCCATACCGGAACTTAAATAATCAGTATAACAAAAGAAGAGAATATAGCAAATAAAATAGCGAAAGTCATAAATAAAATAGAGAAAATAATAAAACTGAATATATTAAATCAATTAGACTATATAATAAAACAGAATGAATCACAAAAAAAATATATTGAATATGATGGAGAATATAATAAAATGGGGTATTAATAAATAAAACAGAGAATTAATAAGTAAAATGAATATAATGCAATAAATTGAAAAAAATAATAAATAATAAATAAAATCTAGCATATATTAAATAAAATAGAAAATATTATAATAGAGTATAATGAATAAACTAGAAAATACAATAAATAGTACAGAGAATTAATAAAATAGAGAATGTAATGAATGAAATGAACAATTATTATAGTTATTTTTTAGTAACTACAGGTCCTTCACAGGTACAGGCAGAGAGAATGTGATAAAGTGGCTCAGACCCTGCTAACAGCTCTATTTTTAACCCTTCCTATCAGCCCTCAGAGGTCAGGGGCGTCGTGTCAGCGGTTGGTCCCTGCGGTGACCTAATAATTCCTTTTTCACTATGAGTAAGTGTATTGACTATGAGTAAGTGTGTGTGTGTGCGTGCACACACACACACACACACACACACACACTCTCTCTCTCTCTCTCAAAGTCAAGTCACAGAGATGCTAGATTGGCGCTGTCTCTATTTATTCCGTTATTACTTACAGCAGTAAATGATTATGGGCTGTGTGCAGGTCCTATGTGGTCATGCGTGCCCGTTTGGGTGCGATTGGCACAACCTTGCCCAGCAATATCGTGGTGAGAATGAGGAATCGTTAGAGAGGGGTGCGAGTAGCTTTACTTCTGCTTCTTCAGAGGACAAGGAGGGATATGAAAGAAAAAAGGTTCTGAGGTCATCACATTCTCAGCCTGAGAAAGGAGCTGAGGGAGTTCCACAGACTCGTGCTGGAGCTCTGATGAGAAGAGCAGCGGTTCGAGGAATGTTCTGGTTTGAACCTAACCCTGGTTCCTGCTGTAGACGAGCCTGAGGTGTCACGGACCGAGAGCTTATCCAGAGCTCGTTGAAACCACTTTGTGTTTTAAACTCGCCTGCATTTGCTCTCGCATCTCGTGCAAGAGGAACCAAATTACGGAAGAGCAGCATTTCACAACGTGCTGTGCTTACGGTTCGACTAATGACATGTCAGAGCCGCAGCGTCTGCAGTGCTGTTAGTGTTTCATCATCCTGCTGCATCCGGGGCTCATTCACCTACAGATCCCCCTCCTAACTCTAACCGCCTTTTTCTTTTTCTTTCTTTTCCTGTCTTTCTTTACTTTCTCTTTCTTGTTTCTTCCATACTTTTCTTTAATGTCTTTTCTTTCAGTTTCTTTTCCTTTCTTGTTTCTTCCTTACCTTTGTTTCCACACTTTTATTTACTTAATTGTCCTTCTTTCTTTCTTTCTTTCTTTCTTTTCCTGTATTTTTTTACTTTTCCTTGTTGTTACTTTCTTTATTTGTTTATTTATTTTCCTGCTTTTCTTTACTTTTCCTTCTTGTTTCTTCTTTGCTTTCCTTACTTACTTTTATTTATCTATTTTTCTTTTTTTTTTTTGCTCTTCCCTTTCTTTCTTCTGCTTCAGTCTTTTTGGTCTTTCATCGTTCCCTATCCCTTTTCGTTCTGTTTTATTTATAAATTTTTTCTTTTCACCCTCATAAGCCCAGTCTCGGTGCTGATACGATCCGGAGTATTGAATTAGCTAGCATTGGCCTGTCCAGCCATGATCGGAGGAACCGCAGCACCACGAGGTCTCTCTGCCTGCCAGGGGAGAGTAAAACACCGACACGGCCGATCCGGACGGGAGCCGAATTATTCAGCATTTCACCGTTCCGTTTGTGTAACGTCACATCCGATACTCTGTTTAAAGTTCAGCTGACAGTTAGAGAACCCGTTGTAACCTAAGAACTCAGGGACTACCAGCCTAGCTGGTGAGCGGCGCTGTGCCAGGGTAGATTTCTGGATTTTTCGGGGGGTTTGAAAGTGGAACAGACTTGTTCTTCCTCCAGCACTTCTCTCTCAAATCCTGGAATGCATTGTGAACGAAGTGCCATGATGTCAGAGGCGGAACAAAAGAGCAGGCTCGCTATACAAATACACGACCGAAATAGAGCTGTTCTTTTTTATAAACCGCAGCGCTGGCTCAGACCCGCTTCTGTATGCCACGCTGCTGCTGCTGCTGCTGCTGCTGCTTCAGCCCAGTTCATCAAACAATGGCTCTTCTGTACGCCCGTTTACCAAGAAAGAGTGGCATACAATAAACACAGTCCTTATTCTTAACGCTGTAGCTGCGTTTAGTGGCGGCTTACGCCTCGGGCCGGCATGGCAGAGCTCCGGAGCTGCAGTGGAGCCCTGATAAGGCCTGCTTATAAACCCCACGCTGCTCCACTGCATGCCAATGGCCCGCTTTCTCTGCAGCACCACTGGCTCCTCAGTCCTCCACAAGGCTCCTATTGTATAACCTCACTCTCACAGCCGAGGTCCCAAGCACGGACGGGAGGTGTGTGTGTGTGTGTGTGTGTGTGTGTGTGTGTGTGTCTGTGTGTGTCTGTGTGTGTGTGTCTGTGTGTGTCTGTGTGTGTCTGTCTGTGTGTGTGTGTGTGTGTGTGTGTGTGTGTGTGTGTGTCTGTGTAAATGTGTGTGTGTGTCTGTGTATATATGTGTGTGTATATATATATGTGTGTGTGTATGTGTGTGCGTGTGTATGTGTGTGCGTGTGTATGTGTGTGCGTGTGTATGTGTGTGTGTGTGTATATGTGTGTGTGTGTATATGTGTGCGCAAAAAACAAAAAAAGAGCTGATTTTTGAAAACGCAGTGGTGAATTATCTTAACAGCCTTTCACAAGGACGTTACAGCAAATGTGTATCGTTTGCGGTCGCCTCGACCCCTTTATCATTTATAAATAATCCTTTCTGTGATATGCTGCGGTACTTCCTGTCATCCCCTACAGCCCCGCTCCTGCTGTGAAAATAAACACAGATACAGCTGTGATGTTAAATCAATAAATCCAGTCCATTTTTTGCATTTTATTATATTTCATTTATGTTTTCTGTTTAATTATGTTCTTTGTTTTTTTATGTTCTGCATTTTATTGTATTCTTTATTTAAATTATATTATCTCTTTCATATTCATTTAATATCTATTTATATTCTGTTTTTTTTATATACTCTATTGCATTGTTTTTTAATTCTCTATTTTATTTGTTGTATTCTTTGTTTTATTTATTATTATATTCTCTATTTAATTTGCTGTATTCTCTATTTAAATTATTATATTATCTATTTTATTTTTTATTCTTTATTTTCTATTTTATTTGTTATATTCTCTGTTTCATTTATTATATTATTTATTTTTGTTCTCTCTTTATTATATTCTCTGTTATTCTCAATTAAATTTTTATATTCTCTGTTATTTATTAGATTCTTAATTTAATTCTCTTATTTATTCTGTTTTATATTTCATTTATTTTATTCTCAATTTTGCTTATTATTTAATTGTTTATTTAAATTATCTATTTTATTTGTTATATTCTTTATTTTTTATATTCTCTACTTTATTTGGTATATTATCATTTCTATTATTTATTTCATTTATTATATTCTCTATTTTATTCTATTCTATTTTATTATAATGTTTAGATTCTGTCTATTACCCTATTTGTTATTAAAAATTAAAAACATTGCGTCTTGGTCCTGCCCAGGTTTTTCTCCATCACACTGAGGGAGTTTTTCCTTGCCACTCTTGTCCTAGGCTTGCTTAGTTGGTGCTCTGATGGAGATATTTAGAAAGCTGCCCTGAAGCTCTGCAGTGATCGATCATACACTGGAGTTCTGATGGCCCTTACTGAGGACGTGTTTTGCTGTAACTCGGGAGTACCTTTCACCTCGGTACCTGCTGCCCCGCCGTGTGATCTGCACAGGCTGCCGGTGTGCAGGAGGTGTTAGTACTGTTTAGTGTTTAGTACTGTTCTAGCTCACCTTCACCCATGGGTACAGAGAGGAGCGCCGATAATCCAGTGCTAACCCCTGAGCATATTATGGACTTATTTAAAGAGTCCAGTATTCTGTGGCTCAGTAGGAGGAGCCTGCTGCTGGAATCAGCTCGACCCTAACCCGATTTGCTGCTCATGTTTCTGTTTTCTTTCTTTGTTCTTCAGGTCCAGGACAACTTTGACCGCATGGACTTTAACAGAATGTGCTGGACTCTGAGTGCCAGGAAGAACCTGAACAGGAACCACCTGCTGATCTCTGATGAAGACGCCTTTAGGATCTGGTGCATCTTTAACTTTCTGACAGAGGACCGGTACCCGCTGATGATAGTCACAGAGGAGGTATGCCGGAGTTTGGTCCCTGATGTAGGGCTGTGTCTTACTGAGCTACAATCCTATCACTCTGTTCACTGTTAGCACCCAGGCTAACCCTGTGGGAGCTGCCCCTAAACTGTTTGGAGCCCCCTCTCACTCACTTCTACAGGCAGGTCAATGGAGGGCGATCCTCGCTTGGCCATTACCCTAACGAGGCAGACCGTTACCTACGTCACCCCGCTGTATGACGCAGTGCCTGGTCTCCCGAGCAGTAAAGCGAGTGACGCACTTCAGTATCGGCTCACACATCCACAGAACAATGCAGATATGAGCCGTATCACAAACCCTCTCCCTCAATTATAATTGGTGGTGCACATTTACCACGGGCGTGGCATCATCAAGTAATAATAATAATAATAGTAATAATACTAAAAATAGTAATAAAAATAATAGTAAGAATAACAATAATAGTAGTAGTAGTAATAATTATAATAGTAATAATAGTAGTAATAAAAAAAAATAATAACAATATAAAAAATAGGAAAATTAATTATAATAGAAATAATAATAGTAATACTAATTAAAAAAAAATATATAATAATAATAGTAATAATATTGGTTGGCTCAGTGGGTGGCACTGTCGGCCCACAGCGAGAAGGTCTTGGGTTCAATCCCCAGGTGGTGCTGTCTGGGTTCTATCTGTGTGAAGTTTGCATGTGTGGGTTTACTCTGGGTGCTCTGGTTTCCTCCCACAGTCCAAAGACATGTTTTAGGTTAATGAGTGTGCTTCGTTAGGGAAGTCCGAGTCCCAGCAGTGGCTCTTTGCCATACTGGACCTGAGGGAGGGGAGACCTGTTGGGAAATCAACTTATAAAGTTACATTTAGTCATTTTCCTGCATTTGGGCTGAAATATTGCAGGCTGTACGTGTTAAGCTGCATTACACTCCTCACGTGTTACGATCCAGAATCGATTTGCTGATACATGATGTATCTCCCAGTGCAACTTGGATTGTTTACACACAGTTTGACCCAGTTATACAGTGGACATTCTCATGCTCTCGATTTCAGGGCAGTTTTTGCTGACTGTAGCCGGAACATTGGAAATATAAATATAAATCTGGGGCCTGATGCAGCGATATGTGCTGTAGTGAAGCAGCAGCAGCAGTTTCTGTACTTTACCACGTAACATGTACCAGAGCCGGTGCTTGCGAAAACAAGATGATGCCCCTTTAAAGAGACGTAGTTATCCTGAGATCCACTTTCACTGGCAACAAACAATGGGTTGCTATGCAGACGGTATTAAAGCAGTCTGTTTATTTAGGTGTTGTTCTGTTATAATAGAGGCATGATATGATAGTAAAGGTGCTTTTGTGTATTGTTATTAATAATCCAGAGAAATAAGGAACTGTGAGCTTCCTGTAATACATCCGAAAATGGTCTGTGTGCCTGTTTCACTGTGCTGCCATTTAAAACAGAGCAGAACAAGAGTGTCATGGACTTCTGACTGTATAATGCTTAATCATTCTTTAAGGATTTTAGATAAGAGCTCTGAGAAGTATTAGCCGTAATTATAGTGAACGTCAAGCGGAACGCAACTTAAATTAATTAAGCATGAATTATATTTAATAAATCTGCTTTAGCAGAGGCTGGTTCCTCTGGTGGCTTCAGTACTGGCAAACTGGCATCTTGTGGCACAGGTCTGAAGGCAGATTGGGGTGTCAATAGATTTATTTTTTAATAGAGAAGCAAAGATACGGGGGTCAGAATGAAGGAACAGTCCGTCCCCTCATCCTTCTGTTTAAACTAGGGGTGTGCGATAGTGACAAAAAAATGATATCTCGATATTTTTGGGGATTTTTTTCAATAACGATAATCAGACGATACTTTGCATCCTTCAAAATTGTGTTTGTAAAAGTTTTACCTTGCATCAGCGGGCTCTTATTAACAGAATGTTAATTGTTACTTTTTATTTTACGTATTTCATTAGTCAGTTCATCTTTTAAGCTCCTTTTATTTTAAACAATGATTCCCAAGTCTTTAAGTTCGTAGCACAACTCCAAAAGAAATCCATGTTTCTGTAAAACTCTTATATTATTTAACTTGTAATAATGGAGACACAGATCTTATATGTGATGGGAATCCTAACAGTAGGTTATATCTGTGCTGGTGCTCGCCCTCTCTTCCCCAGATCGAGTACTTCCTGCGTAAGCTGACCGAGGCGATGGGAGGCAGCTGGATCGAGGAGAAGTTTGAGGACTATAAGTCTCAGCTGCGCAGCAAACAGCAGAGCCTGAGCGCCTGGGAGCTGATCGAACTGATTGGCATGGGCCACTTCAGTAAGGGCATGGACCGGCAGACCCTGTCCATGGGCATCAACGAGGTCTTCCAGGAGCTCATACTGGACGTGCTCAAACAGGTTCAGCTCCTTCACTTCAAAAAATAATCTTGGTCCAGTTAGGGTTAGAAATGTGTTCTAATCTAGATCTCGTAACGGTTCTTTATCTTACAGCGAAGCTCAAAAGTTTGTGAACCCCTTCAAATTTTCTGTATTTCTGCTTAAATAGGAGATGAAACAGAACCCGATTTCAGAATCAGAAGTCCTGAAAGTAGAGAGATAAAGAGAACCCGATTAAACCAACGAGATAAGATATTTATTAAGGAAAATGATCCAGTATTACATGTCTGTGATTAAAATGTATGTGAACCCCTAGAAATAGCAGTTCATCTGAACTGTTCATCAGTTCATCAGTTCGTCTCTGCCGTTCCCTCTCCTCCCTTACTGCTTATAAAACATTCAGGTTCAGGACGATGCTGATAACACAATAGTAACATTATTGATAATGAATAATAAATGATCTGTGAGTAAAAGTCTAAATGTGATGTGTAGTTATAGTCTAATGATGGTGTCACACTCTGCTCCTTTCTTCATTTTTAATAATTTCAGATGTACCCAGTATGGGCGTTTGCATTTCTCTGTGAGCAGCAAAAGAATGTTCATCACTTAAAGAAGACATTTTGTTCGTACTGTGTGCTTTATTTCCAGAGTTGAAGTCAGAACTTGAAACTGCATCATTAGCACTCTGTGTGTGTGTGTGCGCGCGCACACGCTCCAGCTTTGCCGTTCCTAAACATTGATATTAATAACTTTATGTACAGCAATGTTCCGTCGTTTGCGTTGTTCGGTATTGTCCCCATAGTAACGCTCCTAATCCACAGGAAGCTCAGAAAGGGGAACCTGTGAACAGTCTGCTAACATCCCCTCTATTTTTAGGGTTACATGTTGAAAAAGGGCCATAAACGGAAAAACTGGACAGAGCGGTGGTTCCTGCTTCGGCCGAACTCCATCTTGTACTACGTGAGCGAAGATCTGGGGGAGAAGAAAGGAGACATCGTACTGGATGGGAACTGCTGCGTGGAGGCAAGTCCTTCGAACCGGCGTATATTTAACTGTTATTTCATTATGTTATAACTAATCATATTGTATTTATATTCTAATAATAATAAGCTTTGCTGCTGTACTGTAATGTTTATTGCCTTTGAGAAGATGTGTTAGAAAAAACATTAAGCAGACTGACTGCCAGTGTCTCACTATTTCATTTTTATTTGTTGATTTTTTTTTACATTTTTCTCAACCATTGTCAATTATAGGAACTTAAAGATGCACCATTTAGAATTTTTTTCAAATTGAATGATCCGAAGTGAATGACCTGGAGCAAAGAAAGGACATCAACAGAAAAATCCATTTCCATAACATAAAAAGGCGTTTAAATGAGTTTTATACCGTGTCAGAAGGTTCAGTATTGATATTTATTTATTTATCAGTATTTTTGACAACACTAGCCCCCATCATGTAACTCCGTGTTGCTCCTGTCAGGGTTAAATGTATTGTTACCAGCGTAAAGCTAAGAATCACTGCAGCCCCTGCACTGTTAGCTTGTTTGATTCTAGTATAAATGATGACTCAGTCTGCTGGGCTTTGAGGTGTTTCAGTGCCAGTCGGCTGAATAATCGATTTCCTTCCTGTTCTCCTACGATGTTCCGCTGATAAATGTCCTCTCTGCAGTCGTTACCAGATAAGGAGGGGAAGAAATGCCTTTTCCTCGTCAAGTGCTCAGACAAAAGTTTTGAGATCAGCGTCTCAGATAAAAAGAAGAAACAGGAATGGATTCAAGGTGGGGGCCTGCTGACTCACTCTGACGCTTAAGTTCACTGGAGATCTATTGGAGATCTATTTAAACCGAGCTGTTACATAATATTTCCCCCGTCTGCTTTGTATATCTGAACTCCGACTCAGCCATTCAGACGTGCGTCTCCCTGCTGAAGATGGGTCGCCCGGCTCCACATCACGAAGCTCGGCAGAAGCGGCGGGAGCTCCGGCAGAAGCAGCAGGCGGAGCAGGAGCAGCTGGAGCTCAGGATGAGGGAGTTACAGACGGCCAACGAGAACAAGCAGAGGGAGCTCGAGGCCATGAGAAAGGTTAGGACCGATCTCTAAGTACGAAACACGTATCACATGGTATCCATGGTGACAAAACGGCTGTAAGTGTGAGAAGGAACGAAGGAAAGTTCGTAAGTGAAAATGAGTAAGTACGTCAATACATAAGTAAAAGTAAGCATGTACGCTAGTTTGTAGGTAAAAATCAATAAGTACGTAAGTAATTTAGTACATGAGTACGTAGGGAAATAAGTACATACAGATGTTTGGAAGAGAAGTAAGAACGTAAATATGTCAGTAAAAGTATGTATGTAAGTTCATAAGTAAAAGTACGTAAGTTTGTAACTGACGGTAAGTACGTAAATATGTACATAAGTTTGTAAGTAAGAGCAAATAAGTCTGTTATGTGCATAATTAATTAAAAGTAAGTACGTAAGTAATTTAGCACATAAGTACATATAAGTTAATAAGTAAAGTTTGTACGTAAGTTTGTAACTGAAAGTAATAAGTACGTACACAAGTCTGTAAGTAAAAGCAAATAAGTCTGTTAAATACATAAGTAAAAGTACGTAAGTACAGGTAGTCCTCGACTAACGACGCAGATCCGTTCCTAGGTGGCGTCGTAAACCGATTTTCGGTGTAAATCGGAACATACGTACATACTGTACGTAAATAACATACTGTAAGCACTTATCCTATCCTAACACAGTAATTATCAAAAAAACGAGCCGCGTAATCGTGTATTCTTCCGCCGCGCACACCAAACACGGAGTTCATGTTATGATGTTTACGACACAAAACCACTTAAGTGCGAAACAAGGCTTTATACAGTAAATAGGAGATGTGTCGTAACCATGAAACGTCGTAACTCGAGACCGTTGTAACCCGAGGACTACCTGTAATTAAGGATATACAGTGGGGCAAAAAAGTATTTGGTCAGCCACTGATTGTGCAAGTTCTCCTACTTAGAAAGACGAGAGAGGTCTGTAATTTTCATCATAGATACACTTCAACTATGAGAGATAAAATGAGAAAAAAATTACGTTGTAGGATTTTTAAAGAATTAATTTGTAAAACATGGTGGAAAATAAGTATTTGGTCACCCAAAAACAAGCAAGATTGCTGGCTCTCACAGACCTTTAACTTCTTCTTTAAGAAGCTCTTCTGTCCTCCACTCATTACCTGTACTAATGGCACCTGTTTGACCTCATTATCTGTATAAAAGACACCTGTCCACAGCCTCAAACAGTCAGACTCCAAACCCAACCATGGGCAAGACCAAAGAGCTGTTGAAGGAGACACCAGGACAAGAAAAATGGTGACCTGCAGCAGGCTGGGAAGGTGAATTACAATAGGCAAGCAGGGTTGGTGTGAATAAATCAACTGTGGGAGCAAATTGTAAGAAAATGGAAGCCATTACAAGACCACTGATAATCTCCCTCGATCTGGGGCTCCACACAAGATCTCATCCCGTGGGGTCAAAATGATCATGAGAACGATGAGCAAAAAATCCCAGAACTACATGGAGGGACCTGATGAATGACCGGCCAGAGAGCTGGAAAACCAAAGTAACAAAGGCTACCATCAGTAACAAACTACGGACGAGAGGGGTCAGATCCTGCAGTGCCAGGCGTGGCCCCCCTGCTTAAGCCAGTACATGTCCAGGCCCGTCTGAAGTTTGCCAGAGAGCATATGGATGCATCCAGAAGAGGATTGGGGAGAATTATCATGTGGTCAGATGAAACCCAAAAATAGAACTTTTTGGTAAACAATTCAACTCGTCGGGCTGGTTTTTTCTGCAGAGGGGACAAGGGCGACTGATCCATGTTAAGGGAAGAATGAACGGGGCCATGTATCGTGAGAATTTTAAGTCAAAAACCTCCTTCCATCAGTGGAGAGCATTGAAGATGTAACGGGGCTGGGTCTTCCAGCATGACAATGATCCCAAACACACCGCTCGGGCAACGAAGGAGAGGCTCCGTAAAAAGCATTTCAAGGTCCTATAGTGGCCTAGCCAGTCTCCAGACCTCAACCCCATAGAACATTAGTGGAGGGAGTTGTTGCCCCAAAACATCACTGCTCTAGAGGAGATCTGCATGGAGGAATGGGCCAAAGTACCAGCTACAGTGTGTGCAGACCTGGTGAAGACTTACAGGAAACGTTTGACCTCTGTCATTGCCAACAAAGGTTGTGTTACAAAGTCTTGAGTTGAACCAAATTTATTGACCAAATACTTATTTTCCACCATAATTTACAATGAAATTCTTTAAAAATCCTACAGTGTGATTACCTGGATTTTTTTTTTCCTCATTTTGTCTCTCATAGCTGAAGTGTAGCTATGATGAAAATTCCAGACCTCTCTCATCTTTCTAAGTAGGAGAACTTGCACAATCAGTGGCTGACTAAATACTTTTTTGCCCCACTGTACGTACATACGCAATTAAGCCCGTTAAGTACATAAGTGATTTAGTACATAAAAATAAGTTCATAAGTAATGTAATACATTAGTACGTACGTAAATTTGTGAGTAAAAGTAAATAAGTACGTTCAGAACAGCGGTACCTCGGTGCTGGTCATTAAGTTGTTCCAGAAGGCTCGTCGAGAACCGAAACGATGAGCACTGAGCAAATGCTTCCCATAAGGAATAATGTAAACTGAATGGATGGGCTCCAGATCCCCAGAAAATCCCCCTGTATGAGGCATTATCAGCATTAATGGAGCTGTACTGTACAGGAGCTCCTGATGTATGATGGGGAGATGTTCCACAAATCCATCATAAGATTCCACATTAACACTCACATTAACCTACATCATTAACACAAAGCTTATTTATAATGAAGTGCTGAAAATTCCTCATGTCATTTAGTGAGCTATGGATTGAAAGTGAAAAGTAAAATCAAAACACTTACTCTATTGGTGAACTCCAGGTGCTAGCATAGCTGCTAAGCTAACTGCAGCCTGTGTTCTGGAGGATTCAGTTCCTGTTTTCCTTTCGGTTGGCTGTTATGAATGTTTTTCGGCTCTATGGGGATTGATCTGCACTAAGCACACAGTGCTGCAGTAACACTACAGAAAAACACCATAAACACAGAGCAGATCTGCACTGAGAGAGAGCTGTTCTGGATCTGAATCACTCTGTACTGAATTGTGAATCGAGTTTCGGCTGAAACGAATCTTGCGGCTCGACTCGACAAGAAATAATCGCAGTCAGGATGCATCGAGGTCGAATTCAGCGAGTTCTGAGGAGGCCGAGAACCGAGGTACCACTGTATTTAGTCTTTTACCTCAGTACTAGCCCCTTCCCAACTTTTTGGGAATGTCTTGCAGGCCTGAAGTGCAGGAATGGATGTTTAGTAACAATTGAAATTAAGTTGACAAAAAACACCCATGAAATATCTTGGGATCATACTGTCTGCAACGAAATAAAAGTCAAAGCAAACGTAAGAGACAGAAGTGAGCATTTTCCATACCTTGTCAGCCTTTTTCTGATTTGGGTTTTTAGTTTTGAATGTGTTTGGCTCTCATTATGATTTGGATGAAGCTCGGGTCGTGTTTTTTTCTAAATCATTAATAAATAAACTCAGGGACATTCCTAAAGGTTCAGGAACTTCCTGCAGCTGTGCTAAATATAAGCACCAGAGAACGTTAGGTTGCTCAAATACAGTAACCATTATCTAAAACAGGAACAGAGTGCCCACAGATAACCAGGCAGCACTCACAGGAATCTCACAGGAACTCTCAGTGGTTCGGTCAGTTCTGTTCATTAAACCACTTCATCATCGGGTTTTTCCTAAACGAACATGAAGAGAACCCACTAAAACAAACGGGGTAAACATGAGAGAGTTATTTCTCTAATTCTGTAAAGGCCACAGGCTGGTACCTTCGGTTTGTATGACGTGTGGTGAGTGTCTGACTCTGTAACACTCTGAGGTTTCCAGTATCAGATTACCTAATCAGATTAGGCTCAGATTTCATGCAGGTTATCCTGATCTCGGTTTAAGCAGCTCAGTGTTAAGTCTGCTCTAATTAGCTCTTCATATTCATTTAAATGGGATTACTCCCAGTGTGAGGCTTCACTCCCTCAGGGGGGGATACAGATTGTATTTAGGGAGGGGGTGTGTGTGTGGGGGGGGCAGTAGGGGGGGATGGGTGAGTTTTATGTGCTTTCCTGACCCTAATGACCTGACCCGTGTTTGCTGTAGCACTTCTTATCTAGACTGAGGCCTGGCCCAAATGTACACTGGTGTTAAGTACAAATGTAGTTTTAAGGAATTACGGAAGGACCTAAGACGTCTAGTAAGAGCTACTTTTTTTTTAATATAAAAAGAAAAAGTAAAACTAAGTTTAAAAAATAAATATATTTTAATATTAATTATGGTTAAAACCATAAGGAAGCTGAAAAACAGAAAGAAGGGTATGTTAATAAGTACGTTAGTAAAAATAAGTGCACAAAAAAACTAAAAAAAAGTAAAAATATGCAAAAAAAATGTTTTTAAAAATAATAATTATGCTTAAAACTATAAGGAAGCTGACAGAATGAAAACTATGTTTTTAAAAATAAAAATAATGATGCTTAACACTATAAGGAAGCTAAAGGAAGGAAGGAAAGAAAGAAAGAAGTCAAGTCAGATCTATTTATGTAGCGCTTTTTACAATGGAGCATTGTCTCAAAGCAACTTTACAAGTTTAGATTATCTCCTAATAACTACGTCCAATCCCAAATTGAGCATGCCTAGGGCGACAGTGGCAAGGAAATAAAAGAAAGAAAGCTTTTAAAAAAAATTTAAGTAATTATGCTTAAACTATAAGAAAGAAAGAAAGAAAGCTATGTTCAGTACATAAGTAAAAGTAAGTTCATAAGCCTGTTTGTGAACAAAAGTACCTATCTATGTTCATAAGTAAAAGTACGTTAAAGTACATATGCAAATAAAAATAACTATGTACTTTGAAATAAGTGCGCATGTACGTAAGCTTTTAAGTAAAAGTAAGTACATAAGTTTGTTCGTAAGTAAAGTACTACGTATGTAAATAAGTACATGTATAATAAACTTACAATAAAGTGCGTAAATATGTATGTAAGTAAGTAATATGTGTATAAGTAATAGTATATATGTATTTCCGTAAGTAAAGTTATATAACAAGTATGTAAGTAATTAAATCCATAAGTAAATAAAAGTAAGTAAGGTCATGAGTATAAGTATGTACGTAATTAAATACATAAGTACGTAAATAAGTAAGTAAACCTTGCTTGAAAGTTTGTGAACCCTTAAAAATTTTCTGCATAAATATGTCCTAAAAGTAGACAAAGAGAACCCAGATAAACAAATGAGACAAAAATATTATACTTGGTCATTTATTTATTGAGGAAAATGATCCAGTATTACATATTAGTGAGTGGCAAAAGTATGTGACCCTCTGCTGTCAGTACCTGGTGTGACCCCCCTGTGCAGCAATAACTGCAGCTAAACGTTTCCTGTAGCTGTTGATCAGTCCTGCACACCGGCTTGGAGGAATTTTAGCCCCTTCCTCCGTACAGAACATCTTCAGCTCTGGGATGTTGGTGGGTTTCCTCACATTAGCTGCTCGCTTCAGGTCCTTCCACAACATTTCCATTGGATTAAGGTCAGGACTTTGGCTTGGCCATTCCAAAACATGGACCTTTATCTTCTGTACCATTCTTTGGTGGAACGGCTTGTGTGCTTAGGGTCGTTTCTTGCTGCATGACCCACCTTCTCATTGAGATTTCGTTCATGGACAATGTCCTGACACTTTCCTTTAGATTCTCTGATATCATTCAGAATTCATTGTTCCCATGATTGGCAAGCCCGTCCTGCCCGATGCAGCAAAACAGGCCCAAACCATGCATACTACCACCACCATGCTTCCGATGGGATTGTTCTTATGCTGGAATGCAGTGTTTTCCTTTCTCTAACGTAAGCTTTTCTTTTAAAACCCAAAAGTTCTCTTTTGGTTCATCCATCCACAACAAACTGCAGACGAGCAGCAATGTTCTTTTTGGAGAGCCGTGGCTTTCTCCTTGCAGCCCTGCCAGTCACACCATTGTTTGTTCATGGTTCTTCTGATGGTGGACTCATGAACATTAACTTAGCCAATGTGAGAGAGGCCTTCACAGTTTGCTTATAAGTTACCCTGGGCTCCTTTGTGACCTCACCAACTATTACACGCCTTGCTCTGGAGGGATCTTGTTGGTCCGACCACTCCTGGGGAGGGGTAACAATGGTCTTGAATTTCCTCCATTTGACACAATCTGTCTGACTATGGATTGGTGGAGTCAAACTCTTTAGAGAATGGTTTTGTAACGTTTTCCAGCCTGATGAGCCCAACAGCTCTCTTTTTCTGAGCTTCTCAGAAATCTCCTTTGTTCGTGCCATGATACACTTCCACAAACATGTGTTGAGAAGAGCAGACTTTGATAGATACCTGTTCTTTAAATAAAACAGGGTGCCCACTCACACCTGATTGGCATCCCATTGATTGAAACACCTGACTCTAATTTCACCTTATAAGTAACTGCTAATCCTAGAGGGTCACATACTTTTGCCACTCACTAATATGTAATATTGGATCATTTTCCTCAATAAATAAATGACCAAGTATAATATTTTTGTCTCATTTGTGTAACTGGGTTCTCTTTATCTGCTTTTAGGACTTGTGTGAAAATCTGATGATGTTTTAGGACATATTTATGCAGAAATACATAAAATTCTAAAGGGTTCACAAACTTTCAAGCACCACTGTATGTATGTACGTAATTAAGTACACAAGCAAAATAAAATAAGTACGTATATAAATAGGGAAAAGTACACCAGTAAGTAACCAAGTACATGCATAAGTACGTTCTGTATGTAAGTAGGATAGTAAAAGTACGTACGTAAGTTCCTCGGGTTTCAAAAGTAAAAGTCTGATTTATTAGCTATAGCACTTTATACATTGGAGCATCGTCTCAAAGCAGCTTTTTCATTTCAGGTCATGTTCTAATATCTAAGCCCGAGACCAAACTGAGCAGGCCTAGGGCGACAGTGGCAAGGAAAATCTCTGTATACCTTAGTAGGACCAAGACTCAAAAAGATCCCTGACCTGCTCACAGACTAGATGAAGCTAAATAAATAGTAACAGTTAGAATCTGTTTAAAATATAATCATTAAAATAACTAGTACCAGCCCTCCTTGTGCAGAGGGACTTATGGCACAGTGCTCGGCCCCCCTGCACCCCTCCTTCACTCTGTATTATTTGTGTTATCGCTGACCGCCCCACCAGCTGTGGGCAGGATAAGCAGGACCAAACCAGGGTTCATCTCATTGCTATTGATTGTATTTGTCGAGTTATTTGTTTAGGTTGCAGTTTTAGCTGTAAACAAATGGTGTTATTAGTCTGGGCGGGGCGGGGCCGGCTCTCACGCAGCGCTTACACAACGCTGAAGAATGCAGCCAGAATGGCCTTGCAACACCGAGCAGCCGCTGAAATGGAACAGCAGCCTGTCTTAGTAAGACAACAAGTTCTCTGTGTGTGTGTGTGTGTGTGTGGTGTGTGAGAGCCACATGAGTCTGAGGCACGCTGTGAATGGAGAACAATTCCGCATTGATGAGTGTGTGCCTGCTGCTCTGATTATTGGACTCTTACATACAAGGGCACAATCGGGGTACCAGGAGGGCTCGTACCACCTGAGACATCTCACACCGCCCGTTTGTTCAGTCCAAATAAGAGACACTCTTCTAGCCATAAGTATTCAGACACACTGTAATGCTCTAAAGCTTCCTGGGTTCTGTTATGGTGTTATAGTGTTATAGTGGTGTGGTATGGCAGGGCAGTTTAAGTGTAACCCCTTAAGCGGGCAGTGCGGGCAGTGTAACAGGAGGCCGGGGCGTTATTTAGATGGCCCGTCCTGCTGTGTTTGGGTTTATTGCTGGCCCGGCTCCCTCTGTGTCCTGCTGCTTTATGACCGTCCTCTCCTTCCTCTTCTCACTCCTAATGAGCGGCTCAGTGAAGCCCTTCCGTTTCTCTCTGGCAGGAAGCAGTCCACTACGACTTCCTTAATTACGAACCCTCTCGGTCGCGGTGCTGCTTCCCCAGCACATGTAAGATCTGCTAAGGTCCTCTCTTATACACTCCGCTCCTTAGCGCCCCCATATGATAACACAGTAAATAAAATAAAGAATAGAAGAAATTGGTGAATATAATCAATAAAATGATCAATATAAGTAAATAGATAATATTATAATAAAATAATGAATATAATAAAATAGAGAATATAATAGGTGATACAAAATTAGAGAATATAAAATAAGTAATATAGCAAAATAATGACTATAATAAAATAGAGTATATAATAAATAAAAGAAACAACATAATATAACTAAACTAGAGAATATAATTGAGAATAATTAATAAAATGGAGAATAAAATAAAATACAGAATAGGTAAAATAACAAATGTAATAAAATAATGTAATAAATAGTGCATATAATAAAATAGAGAATAAATAAGTACAATAATGAATATAATAATATAGTGAATATAATAAATAAAATAACAAATATAAGAAAATGGAGAACAATAAATATAATATTGAATATAATAAATAATTACTATAATTAAGTAGAGAACAGGATGATAAAATAATGACTATAATAACAGATAATATAATTAAAAAAAATTACTGTTATTAAATACAGACTAATAAAATAATGAATATAATGAAATAGAGAATATAATAAATAAAATAACTAATAATAAACTAGAAAGTATAATAAATATAATAATGATTATAATAGAAATAATAATGTAATAAAATAACTGCTTTAATGAGAGAATATGATAATAAAACAATGAATATAATAAAATAGAGAATATAATGACATACTATCAGAGAGACTATCAGCGAGTCTCTGAGCATTATTTATTGCAGTGACTGTAGGCTCAGCAGGAGGAGGGGAGGGGCTGAGGGGCTGAGGGTCCCGGTGCTGGTGCTGGATGAGCAGAGGGAAGCCAGACAGCCCGGAGCTGCTCCGAATACAAACCACAAACCTCTAGAAGCTGAGCAGGGAGTCAGGACTGTGTGTCTCTGTCTTTCCCTGGGCTGGACTATCAGCAGGTTATGAAGCAGCTGTGGGTGTGTATGTGACCCCAGCCACGTTACTGCCAAACCCTGATCTAATGCTGTTCATTACTGGATAGAAACTGGACGATGCCGCAGCCACCGCAGCCGAGGAGGAGCGCAGGCGTCTGCAGACCCAGAGCGAGCTGGAGGATCTTTACAGAGCCGAAATGGAGAAAGAGAAAATGGTATTTACTCATTATTATTATTATGATTGTTATGGCTGGTTAGTGCTTTAGCCTACTGAGGCTGTATAGGGTAGCTTAAGGCTGTGATCAGGCAGTGCAGAGGTCCTCATGTAGCTGCAGGTACAGCTGGGGGGGAGGAGGGGGCACTTCTGTTATTGAATAGATTTTTTAGGAACTTCATTCTAACACAACTTCTCTCTTTCACTCTCATGCTGTGAAATGTGGAAGCTCACACAGAGCTCATTAATAAACATCAGCAGGCCAATGCACGCACGCGCGCACACACACACACACACACACACACACACACACACACACACACAGTAAGAGTTGGGTAGGGGTTGCTGTTGTAACCTTGCTGTTCCTGTGAAACAAAAATGTTTAAGAGGGACGTGGTGACTCTAAAGTGAAAAAGTCCGGTATGGAATATGACACGAGGAAGGCAGGATATAATTTCTCCGTCACCACAGGATGATGGGATAGCAGCAGTGGAGGACCTGCTCATCACTGCAGTTATTTATTATATTTTCTTTTTATTTATTATATCATCTATGTCATTTATTATATACTGTCTATTTTATTATGTTTTCAATTTTATTTATTATAATATCTAATTTATTATATATTTTGTTTTATTTATTATATTCTCTATTTTATTATATTTTTTATTTAAATGATCTTTACTGTTATTATACTCTTTATTTTATTTATTACATGATCTGTTTTGTTATATTTTCAGTTGTATTTATTATATTCTCTATTTAATTAAATTTGAAATTTTATTTATTATATTTTATTATGTTTTCTATTTTATTTATTATTTTGTATTTTATGTTTTCAATTTTATTTGTTCTATTTTAATTTATTTAGTTTCTCCATTTCATTTGTTAGTATTTTCTATTTAATTATTTTCTGTAGGTTGTGTTTTCTGTTTAATTTGTTATATTTTATTATATTCTCTATTTATTAATATTTTCTAATATTTTCTTTATTTATTCTATATTCTATTTTATTTATTATATTTGCTGGTTTATTTATTTAATTCTCTGTTTTCTTATTTTCTCTATTTAAATTCGTATATATTATTATTTTTTATATATTCCTTATTGTTTTCTCTATTTAATTTAGGAAATATTTTCTATTACGTTTTCTATTTTATTTATAATATTTTCTGTTTAATTATTTTCTCTAATCTAATATATTCTCAATTTTATTTATGTTTTGTTGCATTTATTCTATTTTATTTTTTCTATTTTATACTTGATTTACCCTAGTTTGTATTTTGTTTAGTATATATTTTCTATTTTATTTATTATGTTATCTATTTTATTTATTTCAGTTATTATATATATTTTTTATTATATTCTCTTTTATTAATTATTTTCTCCATTTTATAATTTTCTCTTTAAAATATAATTTTCTATTTTATCATATTTTTTATTTTATTTATTGTATTCTTTATGTTTTATATTTATTTTATTATTTTCTTTACCTTATTCTATGCGGCTTCTGTCTGTTAGACCTATTTATTTTTAAATGCAGTATCTATTTTAATTTTATTTCATTCTTAGATGTAACCTCTAGCCTGCTCAATGTTTCTTCCTCATGACATTTAGGGAGTTTTTCCTTGCCACTGTCGCCCTAGGCTTGCTCAGTTGGAGCTGTGGATCTTTAAAACATTCTGTATGGAATATGAAACCAGAAAGGTTGAATATAATATGTAATATGTGTAACATGGAGGAGCAGGTCCATATTGATGCTCCTGGTTGTAGATGTGATCATTCGATGTTCTGGCGTCTGCATACTTCTGACCATGTAGGAAATGCTGTGATCCAAGAAACAGAAGCTTCCCGGTTATTTATGAGCTGTGTGTGAAGACATTTCCATAAACGGAGGCACGAGAGATTCGAGAATTAACTGATTAAATCACACAGGTTACACTGTAGGACTGGACCCGCACCTGTGTGTCGCCCCCTGCTGTCCGGTTCCCGCTACTGTACTGTACTGATATCTCCGCTGATGTTATGGCTCAGGTGCGGTTACAGATGGAGGAGCAGGTGGCTCAGAAGTCCAGCGAGCTGGAGCAGTACCTGCAGCGGGTCCGAGAGCTGGAGGACATGTACCACCGCCTGGAGGAGGCGCTAGAGGACGAGAGGCAGGCCAGGCAGGATGAGGAGACTGTTCGCAGACTGCAGGCCAGGTACCCACCCTGCACACGCGCAGGCCCTGTAGGTGGAACTGCGGCGTGCAGCATTATGGGTAGTGGAGCTGCTGCTTATGGTTAGGGGGGTGAACACGGGATCTTATGATAACATCCTGTTTTACCTTTGTTAGATGCATTTTCTGCTGTAAACTTCACCCTGCTCTAGACACAACTCATCCTGTGGCCTGTGCATGAGCGCTCCCTAGAGTCTAAAAGCATGATATACAGACCTGCATTCAGGTCAGATTTATACATTTCAAATGCAGCCACAGGAAACCAGAACAATAGCAGAGCTAAAAGTACACTTTATTCTTCACGAATTTACAATTCCATTAAATTCTCTATTACATTTCTTCTATTCTTCTTAGATATATTATAGTCTGTATTTAATTTATTATATTCTCTGTTAAATTTATTATATTCTCTTTTGTTTTTCATATTCTCTATTTTGTGTATTATTTTCTCTATTTTATTATATTTCCTATTATGTTTTCTATTTTACTTAATTTTACTTAATTGATTAAATTTATTTTATCTCATTCTCTAATGTATTATATTCGGTCTTTTTTATATTCTCTATTTAATTTATGTTCTCTATTTTATTGTCTATAATTTTAAAATAGTTCCTATTTTATTTATTTTTTATTTTCTGTATTTAATTTATATTTAAGTAAATGTTTTAATTTATATTTAATTTATTCTATTGTTTATTTAATTTTTCTCTTTTATTTATTTTATTCACTATTCTCTATTTTGTTATTGTCAATTAAATTTATTATATTTTCTATTTAATTATATTCTCTATTGTATTATTTAATTTATTATGGTCACTATTTTATTATTTTTTTTATTTACTGTGTTTTATCTTAATTTATTGTATTGTGTTTTATATTTTCTATTTTGTTTTTGTTCTGTACTTCATTTATAATATTTGAATTTTATTCTATTATACATTTGATTATTTTCTTTGTATTATATTTCTTTTAGTTTGGTTAATTGTTTCATTCTGTTTAGCTTCTCTCTGTTTTATTATTTTCCCTTTTTTAAATTTTCTCTTATATTTGATTTATTTTGCTCTAATTTATTTATATTTTTTATTTTATTATATTTTGTATTTTATTATGTTCATTTAATAACTTAATAATTAGGTAACTCCGTTTGAGTCTTATATTTATATCCTTGTCACTGCGGCCCAGGTTTGCTCAGTTGGGTCTGTGGGTCTGGACATTATGAAGCTGCTTTGGGGCAGTGCTCTGTTATACAGAGAGATGGAGAAATAACCCTGTGTACAGAGTAAGGGACGGAGTGAGCAGGAAGTGTAGCAGATGTGTGTGTGTGTGAGTGTGAGTGTGAGTGTGAGTGTGTGTGTGTGTGTGTGTGTGTGTGTGTGTGTGTGTGTGAGAGAGAGAGGGACTAAGCAGGTCTCTGTTAGGGTTTGGATGGTGCATCATGTAAGGCACGTGAACGCTGTGGTCTCTGCCTGGTTCCTGTTCCTTTTTGACCCAGACCTACTTTCTTCCGGTCTTTGTGCTGACTAGCTACCACGTCATCATTTTACCACATTCACATGTACACACACACACACACACACACACACACACACACACCAGTACAGTGTACATGTAACCCTGAGGCTCCCTCTAATACAGAAGCGCTTTGGGGAGTGAGCTGCTGAGTGCTGATGCTGAGAAGTATGGTGGAGTGAGCATCAGTAACAGTGGTGTGTTATTAGTGTAAGCAGGATGTACCAGTCCGTTATCACACACTCATCGAAGGTCAGAGGTCACGGCGTGTGTGTGGTGTCTGACGCAGGCTGCTGGAGGAGGAGGCGGCGAAGCGGGCCGAGCTGGAGCAGATCCACCTACGGCAGCAGCAGGCCATCTCTCAGACCCAGGCCGAGAAGGAAGAGCTGGAGAGGGTGCGGCTCGAGAAGGAGAGCGCCCTCCAGGCCGCCATGCAGCAACTGCAGACACTGGAGACGGAGAGGCAGGACGCCCTCCAGCAGTACGAGGTGCCTCCCAAATTAAACCTGAGCAGTGTTTAAGAGGGTCAAGAGCTAGGCCCACAAACAGAGAGACGCTTCACATGCTTCGAACCGAAACGGCCAGGCCTAAGCAGAGCTCAGGGGAGCCGGGTGCCCCCAGAGAGAGGCAGGACACAGCGCTGCAAAGCGTTTAAAAGTGTTTTAATGATTTTCTTCAAGCATTTGTTAATAATCAATAATATACCCGTTAATTATGATAACAAAATATACCTAATGCAACTAAAGCAATAATAATAATAACTTTTAATTATGGTAAAAAGTAAATATAACTAAAGCAATAACAATAATAATAATAATATAAAAAATATAATATATTAAGTATATAATTAATACTAATTCTAATAATAATAAAACTAATATCAATAATAATAATAGTAATGTAAAAAACTAAAAAAAATTTATATGATAATAACAAAAAAAAAATAATACAATCATAATAATAGTACGAACAATATTAATAAAAATAATAAAAACCAATCGTAATAGTAATTATATTCATACTAATAATACAACCATAATAACAGTAATAATTACAATAATTATAATAATAATACAAATAACAATAATAATAATTATTATTATTATAATTATTATTATTATTATTATTATTATTTATAAAACATTGGTACTTACAGCACTATATTAATACTGAGTGGCTCCTCCCTTTGCTTTCAGAACAGTCTTTCTCCACACCTTTCTCCAAAAATCTGAGAGACACCCTTAATTGCTTAGAAGTTACCCTGGATCAATTCTCTCACTAAATAAATGGCCGGCCATAATGTTTTTTATATGGTTTGTCCTCTTTATCTGCTTTCAGGACTTTAATTTAGTGAAAAAGAGCTAAAGAAATGTGTGTGTGTGTGTGTGTGTGTGTGTGTGTGTTATCGGGTAGGAAGTGGTGAAGAAACTGGAGGACGCTGCCAGTAAGACAAAGAGCTGGAAGGACAAGGTGGCTCATCACGAGGGCCTCATACGCCTCGTACAGCCTGGTAATGATCTACTTTTAAAGGTGCTGTAAGCACAGTTGCAGTCGTTCTATCTCCTATATACTCGTGTGTCCCCTCAGGTCCAAAGGGCCCTCAGAAGATCACCAACTGGGGCCCTGCAGCCTTCACAGAGGCAGAGCTGAGTTTAAGAGAGAAGGACTGGCAGGAGAAGAAAAACAGACCTGCTCAGACCCAGTGATGGTCCGGACCCGACCCGACCCGACTCAGCGGAAATACTGCCTACAGGAACCACGCCCCCCCCGGCCCCGGGCCCGGCCCGCGTGACTGCATCATCTCCCATCCTTCCAGTGGTAGCGTAACCCGGAGCACATTCAGGCACACACTAATACTCGGTGCTCAGGCGGCAGCCAGCACACACTAGCACGGCGGGAGCAGCGGAGAGCTTCTGCTCGCTTCTGTAACCTCCAGTCCGTATCTACTGTCACTCTCGACCTTTAAACCTGCCTAATAATCCGTCCATGATGGGATTAATATCCACAAAGGCAACAGTAATCTGATTAAGGCCTGCACAGGGTGCAACGGGGCACAATTCGGGAGGCATTTTGCTACCTGAAGCTGCCACAAGATGGTGCTAAAGCGCAGCCAGGGCGTTGCCTTCACAAAAACAATCTGTACCGGTCCGTCTGAGTAAAGTTTCCTTCTGAACTTCTTTGTTTCTTTTAAAGGGGCGGGACCTTGCTGTTGAGGGAGCGACACCCCTTTTCACCCCTCAGGGTGCCAGGCCCGGGCCAGGGCCGTTCCGAACGATCTCTGCGACTAATTCAGCACGGTTTACACTTTAAAACGTAAACCTTCCTCCTCCCCCTGTGTAATACCGCTTCAGACTTACTCTGTTTGTTCCAGATGGCCCTCCACGATCGGAATACGTTTAACGCGTGTAAATGCAGATTTTTATCAGATTGTTTAGTCTGAGTTTAGTGTGCATATCACCAGATTTCATTCAGACTGATTAAAAACAAAGAAGAAAACGTGTTTCACATGTTCTAAATTCTCCGTGACTAAATCTGATCACTGTGTTTAATAAATCGGATTAAGAAACCAGATTAGGGATTTTAGCTCAGTTCAGATTAAGAATTCGATAAAGAGCTGGACTTTAGTTCAGTAATCAGATTAAGCAATCGGATAAAGATCTGAATCAAACATGGTTGACAGGTCTGCTTATTCTAAGCGACTTAGGACTTAATTGTTTATAAAGTGTCTTAAAATATCGGTCGTTGCAGGTTTTTGTTTATAATAAGATCCTTATTTGGGCTTCCTGATCCTGTCTCTACCCCCAATATTCCTGCAAGTTGGTTCTGTTCAGCCTGTAAAGATAAAAGGAAAATGTACATTATTATTATTATTAGTTGCTTGTTTCTCTCGTGGGATCTGGCAACCCTGAAGTCAGATTAAGAAGTTGAATCCTCTAGATGGTAGGATGCATCGAAACATAGCGTTTTGCTGTGAGATCATTGGTCGGTTTCATCGTCTGCTTCTCCTGATATAAGAAATCCCAAACACATTTGCAACATGTATCCAAAAGTATGCAGACACCACTACTAAATCATTATCTAATTACTGATTTCACTCTAGAGCACACAGGTATTGACTATGACAAATCAACAAGTCAGTTCCACCTTCTGCCACATAAAGTCCTAAAGAAAGCTTTCGAATGGAGGGCTCTGACCCTAACCCCATCAGACACCTTTGAGATGAATCAGAATCCCAACCTTCAGTCAGGGCTGCGCTCACGTCCCAAAATCTGATGCAGAGCTTCTTAGAGGTCTGAACGGTAGAATGAGATCCCAGTTCAAACTAGAGAGGTGCATTTTATGAAGAAAATGCGAGTGTGATTGCCACTCTGCAATGGCCGACCCTTAGTGTACCTCATGGGCCCCATGGGCATCACGTCACCCCAGGGTGCCCCCGGGACCAAGCCTGCCGAATTTCGTGGCCACAGGTCGAAAACTGACTGAGTTATGGTCATTGGCCCACCAAGGGCCCCAGTGCCCAGCCGGGGTCCACAGTGGCCCCATGGGCATCACATGTCACCCCAGATTGCACCCGGGACCAAGCCTGCCGAATTTCGTGGCCATAGGTCGAAAACTGACTGATTTATGGTTCGTTAACTTTGGGCCCATTCATTTCCTACGGGAAAATTTGGGACTTTACATTGGCCCCTGCGGGGCCCCCCAAAGTCCGACCGGAAAGCCCTATACAAGCACACCATTCCTGACCAGACCGGACGCAATGGCACTGGAACGGGGTCGATATCTCGAAAATTGCGGCAGTTGATACGTGTCGAAAATTTGGGAATGTTCAGAATCGGATAACAATAGGCGATCACACTAATTTCAAAGTCAAATGTTTAAGCAGCTTTAGGCCCAAAGCCCTAACTGAGCACACCTGGGGCGACAGTGGCAAGGAAAATCCCTAAATGTTATAAGGAAGACTTAAAAAGGGACCAAACCTGCTTGGGCGGCTTAGATGGTTTAAAGAAAGAACGACCAAATTGCAAGAGTTTTAGACACTCTGGAGAACATGCAAACTCCACACAGGCAGTGGCCGATCCGGATCTCGAACCCGGGTCTCTGGAGGTGTGAGGCGACGGCGCCAAGTCCTGCTCGCGCTTAAAAGCTGCGAAAGCTGTTACAAACCGAACGCGATGTGAGAAAGCTAGATATTCGAAACCATTCAGCATTTTGCTTTGGGATTTTCTGTATTTGAGTTTATTTCCTGCCAAAGTGATAGCAACAAGAAATCTTCACCAAGTAATTTTAATCAGAACAGATCTAATGGTTAGCCTTACCAGCTTTGTTAAACTAATTTCCTCCTAGAACCGATCAGGCGTTAAGAACAGCCCGGTAGTCCCGAGCTGCAGTGCAGCCTTTCACGTTCTTTCATTCTAACCCTGAAGGGCGAGCCAAAGCCTGCAGAAATGGGCTGGCTGCGTTTTTACACACTGACACGCCACAGACGGAGACACGATTCAGCACTAATGCTAGAACCCTTCCCTCATACGGTATGGGTGTTTTGACGGATGTTTAGTACTGTCTGTGTGTTTGCATCAAACTAATGTTTTATTAAAGATTTAATAAAAAAACTGGAAAAATGAGATGTTTACTAAGCTCTCTGTGTTTTAGGATTATTAGAAGGACTTGCTTTATTTGCACGCCTGACCAGCATCATGACCCCACATGACCCCTACACCCCTGCCCCAGCAGGGAGACTCGGGACTGTGGAGCGATAATAGATCAGCCTTTATCTGAATCTCATGTGTACAGGCCTTCTGCTCCACACAGCCTCTAAGCTTAAAAAGCCTCGTCTGTAGACTGAATCATTCATCTGATCTTTGAACTGATTCACTAAAGCTGAGTTGTTAACTGATAACTACTCTTTTTGTAATTAAACTGACTTCTTAAACTCTGCGAATCATCAATCTGACGTCCCAAGCTGAAAAATGAATCCTTAACAAATGAACACATTAAACCGACTCTAAAGCTTAGTCGTGAAACTGACTCCTCTAAAATGAATCAGTAATCTGGCTCCGGAAAACCGAGTCTTTCACGGACTTTTGAAAAACGAGATCATTAAAGGGGACTCCTCTAACTGAATCATTAATGTTAGCTCTTCAAATCTTTAAGCCAGGGCTTCCCAACCACTGTGCGGTGGCACATAAGGGTTGCAGTGCGAAGATGATCCAGTTCCCCCTGAGTGATTACATTCTCTTCCACTAGAGGGCAGTAAGACCTCAGCTTTGTGTTGAACAAACAGGCCCAGGAATACACAGAGAAATTGAGACTAGGCTTTCTTTGTATTTCAGTGTACTTTTGAGACATTTCGTTTTGGAGGTGTTCCTTGTGATTTTTCTAATGTGAAATATGTGCCGTGGCTCCATAAGGTGGGAAACACTGCTTTAAGCAGACTTCTCAACCCTGCTTATTAAAATTGAATCAACTAAAGTGAACTCCCTTAACCTTAGCCTTGAACTAAATCATTAGACTTCTCAGAGCTGAAACATTAAAAATGAATCATTAAACTGACTCCACCAAAGCTGAGTCATCAAGCTGACTTGACCAAACTGAAATCTTAAATGCACTTCTCTAAAGCTGAGCTGAATCATTTACACTGAATCATTACACTCACTTTTTTAAGCTCAGTCTATAAAGTGAATCATTAAACTTATTCCTCCAAAATGAATCCCTAACCTGACTTCTCAAGCTCAATTCATAAACCGGCTCCTTAAGAATGGAATCATAAAATTTCACTCATGTAAACAGAATAATCGGATTTCTCGAAACCTCTGAATCGTTTAATCTGAATCTTTAAAACTGATTCTTTCAAAGATGAACCATTTAGACTCAGTCTCCTAATCTGAATCACTAAAGGGGCTCAAAGAAAGCTGAGTAATTACCGTATTATCGGACGCCTGTTGGGCATGTAGCCAGCACTTTATGGGAGGTAGTAGATTGTAGGTGTTTAAAAGGGTTCACTCTGCTTATGACTGCAAGACCTGGGCATTATATAAGATTCTACAACACTAATAAAATACGGTGAGTTTACTATAACTATAAGGACCTTACCTAGCAAAGCTTCCTATTTTTGGATCGTTTTTTAAAAACGTTAAAATAGTTAAGAGTAATAGTAACCCCCTAGAAGGCGCCATTTTTGGTCGTTTAAAACGTTTAAAATAGTTTTAATAGTAGCTGCCACTAGATGGCTGCCATACACATGAATCGGAGTATCTAAGTGAGCGATACCTCTGCACTTCCCTAACGTAGCTTCCGCATGAGGGAGTACCCACAATGCACTCTAGCAACGATCTGAGAAATAGGGACGTCCGGGCCGCCTGGGCAATTTAGGTTTTAGTTTTTATTTTTAGGGTTATTGTTGTTTATTATATAATTACTGTCATTGCTTTAGTTGCATTAATTATAGTTAGTTTTTTTTTAATCGTTATAGTTAGTTATGTTATTATTATTTATGTTATTGTTACATAATACAACACATAACATAGAGTAAATATAATAAAATAGAAAATATATTTTCAAAGAGATGATAAAGTAGAGAAAATAATAAAAAAGAAAATATAATACAATTACAATATATAAATAAAGTAGATAATATAATTAAATAGAGAATGTAATCAATAAAATAAATAAAATGAAGAACATAAAGACAAAATAGAGAATATAATGAATCTATAATGTAATAAAAATGGAACATATAATATGCTAATATAGAAAATAACAGAAAACATTGGAGAAACTAAATAAATAGAAAATATAATACATTTAATAGAGAAAATAATAAAATGGGGTTATACAGAATTATCCTTTTTCACTTTAGAGAGGTCACAAAGGAACCAGGTGGTAACATCCTACGCACTAAAGGTCTCTCACATTAGCATTAGCCCGATGTTCATAAGCCTGCCATCATCGAACAGCGACAGTGTGCATGGGCAGGGGTACGAGGGAACGACCCTAAGCACCCAAGTCGTTCTACCTCAAAGGAGGGCTAAAGAAGAAGACCGGGCCGAGTCAGAGTCCGAACCGTAATCCAGCAGAAATGGAGGAATGGAGGGTCATGGAGGAAACCAAATATAACCCGAGTGGAAGCTGCTCTGTACGGAGGAACGGGGTAGAACCCTCCAGGCTGATGTGAAAACACACAACAGTTACCTGCATTTAGGATGGGTCATGTTCGACTCCCTCTCTCCCAGCCTCACAGACAGGGGGCGCCATATAAAGAGTCCACACTGAGTGAAGCACTCATTCGCCTCTGAAAAGTTCTGAACTGCTGATTTTTAATTGATGTAGCTTCAAAACAACACCTATTCCCTAATATGATGCAGAGGTTCAGACCTCATGTAGGTACAAACGCAAACAGGTTTGAGCTTTTAGACTTTGTTTTGGTCTGAGCCTATGGGGGGCGCTGATGTGTGGGCGTCTCACTGCAGGATTTTATGGTGATATGCATTCCTTCATTAAGAGCACATGCTAGAGGCGTACGGGGCAAACCGAGGCGCCGTCAGGAAACAGCTGCCGTTCCTGGAATTTGCTTGGAAATCCTGGAATGTTCTCCCCCTCCGTAGGTTTCAGCAGCTCCCCGGAGGCTCGGGGTCACGTACAGGATGTGATTTATGGCTGAGCTCACTGGAACCCTTCAGGACCTGTAGCCCGGGGTCAGTGCGTAAACACGAGTGAGCGTGTGTGGGATGGAGCGGGACCGGAGCCCCGGCAGCGGCCGGACAGCGTTCCAAACAGCCGCTTCCTCTAACACTCATATTTTCCATAAACAGAGCGAAGCGGTGGTAATCGCGGCGTAAGCCACTCGCTAAATTTAGCCGCCGCACAGGCTGTGAGGGTCATTTCTCAGATAACAGAAATTCAATTAGGTGTTCAGATTGGGGAACGACTTAAACCCCAGCCCACCTGCAGCAGGGTTAGGGGACGGAGCGCAGTGCACACATGGGGCGCTCCAGCGTACCCCTCTGCCTCACAGGGGCACCCCGATTCGGCTCTCGTCCTCAACGCAGCCCAAAAATCCCAGGGCACTTTTCTGCGGAAGTGGACATGACCTTTAGTAAGGGCCCTGAGGCGCCCCGCCCCGCCCCACACCGCCCCGCCCCACACCACACCACACCAGAGCCCGGCTTTGGACTCGGACCTGCATGGTCCTGCAACGCCTGTGGGTCCTTTTCTTCCTTCTTTTTATAACTCATCTATTCACTTCTTCATTTCTTCCACTCTTTAGTTCATTCTTTCTTTCTTTTTTGATAAGTTGTTTATTTCTACTCCATTTCCTTTTTTCTTTCTTTCATAATTTATAATTTATTTGCATCTTAATTCTGCCTCTTTCTTTCTTTCTTTCTTTCTTTCTTTGTTTTTGATAAGTTATTTATTTATTGCTCTATTTCTGCCTCTCTTTATTCCTCTTTTTCTCCCTTTTTCTTTCTTTTGTTCTTTCTTCCCTTTTTTATTTCTTGCTTTCTTTTTCATAACTCATTTATTTACTACTTGATTTTGGCTTCTCTTTATTTAATTCTTTCTTTCTTTCTTTCTTTGATAACTCGTTTTTTTCTTCTCCATTTCTTTCATTCTTTCTTTCTCTCTTTCTTTCTTTCTTTCTTTTTTCATAACTTATAACTTATTTACCACTTAATTTCCACCTCTTTCTTTTTCTTTCTTTCTTTCCTTGCTTTTGATAACTGATTAAATTAATAATTAATTGCTGTCATTTAATTTCTCAATTTCTTACTTCCTTTATTTCTTTTTTTTAGAAACCATTTTATTTATTTATTTCTCCATTTCTACATCATGTTGTTTTTTGTTTGTTTGTTGGGTGTTTCTTCCTTTCTTTCTTTGCTTTTGACAACTAAACTAATTAATGTACTATTCCATTTCTGCCTCTCTTTCTTCCTTTGTTTGTTTCTTTTTTTTGCTTTTTGGATATTAATTCATTTACTATTCAATTCTGCCTGTCTTTATTTTATAAATTTCCTCTTTCTTTTTAGAGAGCCATTTTATTTATTTCTCCATTTTTACTGTTTTTTTTTTTTGTTGGTTTCTTTCTTCTTTCGTTGTTTTGATAACTAAATTATTTTACTGGCTTATTTCTGCCTCTCTTTCTTCTTCCTCTTATTAACTCATTATTTACTCCGCCAAAACATTCATTATCTAAACTCTGATTGGCCGATTTGCTTTCCTTACCTTGTCTGGCTGAATTTCTTTTACTCTTTATAAATCTTTATCCCTGACCTCAGATGGAAAGGTGCTCAGGCATTATGGGAAATGTAGTGCCTGGAGTGAAATCCAGGCTTTTGTATAAACAGGTTGAAAAGTTGAGATGTTGGAGCCGAGCGTACGGTCATGACCCGATGGAACAGATTTCTTGAGCTCGATCTCGCATGTTTTCGGCGTGGTACCAAACCGGAGCTTGCACGCTCGACCCCGACATGCGATCGTGCAATCTGACCATCGAGAATCGCAGCGGATTTTCGCTTGATTGAGGGCTAACGGACGTCAGCGCTGATGTCGATGGAGATTGCCGGGCGTTTCGCAGAAGCCCCTCTCAGATGCGGCTCCAAGGTCTGAGCGCCTTTTCATTAGCGGACGGTGGGACGGATCAAAGCTAACGAGCCGTTCCGCCGCAGGGCCGGGGGCCGATTAATGAAGGCATTAATCACCGCGTTCTCGTTTCAATCCTCGACTCACGTCCGCTAATCCAGAGCAACATTTTGTAGACTTGGACGCGCGCCGGCAAAATTTCCTTTCAGTGACCCCCTAAAACAACTATTTATACAACAACAAATAATCGTGCAGCTATGCGCCCGGTGCGTGAGTGACAGAAACCGGCGAGGACCGAAAATGTGCGCATCCAGATGCACCGCGTTCCGCCGGAGATCTTTACGCAACGCGATGGAAACCCATAGCGCTCAGCGCTCGTGTGCGTCCTCCCTCCCTCTCTCCGTCCCCCTCTCTCTTTCTCTGGATGCCACCCCGCTCCCCATCAGCGCCTGCGTCCCATCGTCCCTCCTCCACAAACCCGCCCGTATCCATCCGCGTGGCTCCGCTTGGGGCCTGGTGCACCACACTGCATTCCAGAGCGGTGATGTGAAAACAGAAATGCGCTCAGATTCCTGATCTGGAATCCATCTCTGAGCCGTAACGCGTCTTACAGTATGGAAAAAGCCGCTTTGCACCGCTGCATATGTGGGTTAGGCAGCTGCGCCGTGAGAGGGGTAACTGACGCCCCGGAGGAGCAATGTACACGTTTGAGCCGCCTCTGGAATGCGGCGTGGCGTTAAAAAGAAGCGCCTGCGACTTGATTTTTCGGTTTGTTTAATGACTAAGCTCCCACATGCTTGGCCTCCTTAAGCTGGCATTTCCTGTCCGCCTGCTGCAAGCAAACCTTCCTCCCTCCAGTAACCATCTGGACGAGAAAGCTGAGCCGCGCCGGGAACGGAGGAGCGTGGCACATTACAACAAGCTGCCAATGAATCACCGTGCCCCCAAAATGATGGCGCTATACATGTGCACACCGGTCCGGTGCCCCCGTCTCTTGGCTTGGGTTAAATAACGTTTGTTTTATTTCATGCTTCATTGTGGGCAGGGGCATTGGGGAAGGGAGCCCGCTGGTGCATGAGGCCTCTTTGTATGTGTCCTGACCTGCTGAAGGGCACCGTCTGCATGTGTGGAGTGCTGTTGCCACCTGAGTGCCCAGCATGTTTGCTGATTGCTCAATATAGGAACTACGTTAACATACATAGTACAAATTTCCCTCTGCTAGAAATTCATAAATTGTCTGACAATTTGGAATTCTGAACTCCTTGTGCTGCTCAGAAACCACCTGACGATGCCAGGGACTCTGAAGTCACGGTTTGGGAAATGTCTAATTATGTCAAGGGCATCTGAACCTGCTCTGTCCGGAAACTTATCTAACAATGCCAGGGAACATCTGAATGCCCGCGTCTCAGAAACCGTCTGAACTTGCTCTGGCCTGGAAAAGGTCTAACGAATACCATGGGTACCTAGATGTTCACTGTTCGGAAACTGGTCTGATGATGCCAGTGGCATCTGAACTGCCTTGTCTGGAAACCACCTGACGAATGCCAGGGACTCTGAACTAAGTGTTTGAAAACCGTCTAACAGTGGCAGGACACCCTGGATGTTTCACTGTCCAGAACTCTCTGATGATGCCAAGGCATCTGAACGTTCCTCTGTCCAGAAACTCTCTGTTCTCTCCGGAAATTGTCCTAACGAGTCTGGGGCCACTAACCTAAACTAACTGTTTAGAAAAAGTCTTACGATGCCAGGGTGGCACTGATCTTGTTCTGGCCATAACACACCACAGACAGATCTGCTCGGCTCAGCACCTGGAGCCAGTGCCACTGCCTGAGCTATCCATTCGCCGAGAAGTGTGTCTGAAACCTGCAGTATGCCCAGAGCTGCCCAGAGTTTGGCATGAAGACTACATTAAAGAGATCAAATGGGATCGGGGTGTGCTTTTAGCTATGCCATAGTTAAAACCTCTGACCACGCTTCATGTGCACCCGAGTTTTAAAACAAAAGATCGAATTCCACTGAAAATGTACTGAAGGCAGAGCAGTACTGAAAGGAAAAGCTGCAGGGCATGATGCCCGCCCTGCTTCAACTGTTCTGTTGGGTTATTAATAAATATAGTGCCCATGCTTCGCTTCCCATCCATACATAAACAGACCAGGTTTCTTTTAGTAACCTAGCGGTCGACCATTACTGCCCCATCTCTTTAGAGATGGCTTTGTAACCTTTCCCTAGTCAGAAATCTTCTTTGATCCTTCCATGATCCGCTTCCACAAATGTGTGCTGTGAAGATTGGACTTTGGGTCAAATAGGAATCGGATCGGTGCATCAAAAAGTTAAATAAATATCATATCCTCTCTTTTTTATCCTCGCTCCACAAACGAGGTGGAAACAGATGTTGAAGTTCAGGCAGGTCCGTGATACGATACGAGTTATCGGGGTATCGTGTTACTGCGCCAGCGTAGGACGTGTGTGTTCTTGAGGAGGAAGACTTTAATTAGCTGCAGTCCTTCCTCGTCTTAGCTCCCCCTCGAACCCTGAGGAATGTGTGAGATATGAGTAACGGAGCAAATCTAAAACACCAGTGCCTCAAAAAATAACCGCCTCCCCCCCACGGACCGAGCATCGCAGTCCACATCGAAATGGAGCGTCCATTTATCACGTTTCTCCTCGCAGCATTTGGTTTGGATTCTACTGAGATGGAAATATCACTCATTTATGGATGGGAGGAATTAAAAACATTCCGTCCAAGTTTTACTACAGGGCTCTAATATCATAAAAAAAACATGCCTATTATAAGAAGATGTGGAGAAAGGGGCCGCGATCCCTGCGGATTCAGAACGTTCTGGTTTGTTCCAGTCGGAGCTGAGCGAGCGATGCAAAACTGACCTAAGCATTTTTGATGGGCGCCCAAAAAAAAAGCTCAGTTTTACTGCTGCAGCATGTGCTCCTAACAAACGAGAGCCAGCGACACCACGGGTCAGAGTGTGAAAATCCTTTCGCTCGTCAGCAGAGTCAGACTAACAGGCAGCAGTCAGTAGCGTTCAAAAGTATTCGGTCAAAAAAGCAGAAACGCCACAGCACCTGTTCAGCACCTGTTCAATGTTCCCTTCATCATTAAAAGATCGTAAGCTTAATTGATCGTTGTCTTGAAGTCTTTTTAACAGCGATTCGGTTTCTGTGTGAGGAATCATCGACTCCTAGTCCTTAGGGAATCGAATCACTGAATCAACTCTTTTTGGGACTGATTCGTTAGACGCAAGTTATGTTAGCTGCATTAAAAGAAACTTCTGTACCTGTACAGCTGTACCTATTTGTGCAGCAACAACAGCGTAGTTCCAGTGCTTATCTCTCAGATTCTCAAGTTGTAGGAGGAGTTATTCAAAAGGGGGCGGGTTTATTCTAATGAGTTGGTCTGTGACGTATGAAATGGAGCCAAATCCGTGCTGAATCCCACATTGTCAGCCCCAGATAGCCTACAAAGAATGGATCGGGTGTCTGATTTGACAGTTTGTGGTTTGGTAGGTTCTCCAGCTGCCCAAATGAACAAGTTTGACCTCTTATTAGAAATGTATGAAGTAGCCTATGACAATACTGTGCAAAAGTCTTAGGCCACCGTTAGATCAGAGACCCCGCTGTTTTAGCCACTGTATAAAGACCATCTACAATCATTATATAAATATCACTGTACAGTTCGAAAGAACCTTGATCAGGATTGGGTTTTTTGGAAGGGTAGCAGCCAAGAAACCACTTTTTCAGAAGGGAAGCAGGGTGAAAAGGCTAAATTATGCTAAAGCTCACAAAGATTGGAATGAAGATCAGAGGAAACGAGGATTATGGAGCGACGAATCCAAGTTTGAAATATGGATCGACAGTATGTCATTCAGCATTGCTAAAACAGACAATCTAATGGTGGCCTAAGACTTTTGCATATGTACAGTTAAAATCTAAAGTATGCTGACACTATTGGCCTTCCAGCATTTCCAGCAATCATGCGGTCTATCCCTGCAATAGACAAACGAAAAGCCGATTCATTCACATACACTTCTGCTCCCTCTGTCCTCCACGTGCCAGACCAATGTTCCTGTCTCTGTGCCCACTGGTGCCCCTTGCTCTAATCTCACAACATACCCATCTTTGGGCGAAGCAGGGCTCTGCCAACTGAGCTAACCCACAACGAATATGGCCTTGTTTTTGAAGTGTTGTTCATGTTGCACACCCAGGTCTCGCATCTGACAGACCAACGGACAGCCTGACGGAACCCCAGTCTTGGAATGCTGTCTATGTGGAGTTTGGTATGTTCTCTCATTGTCTGTGTGGGTACCTGGACAGGTTCTGGACCCATGAGACCATCAGCAGGATAAAGAATGTATCGAAGACGGATGAGTGAATTAAACTGAGTTAACGAATAATTCCAAGGAACCCAGGCCGCACCAAGCTGCCCCTGCTGGGCCCTTGAGCAAAGCCCTTAACGCTCCAGCTGCTGAGCTTGGGTTTGGGCCGCTTATATAAGCCTCGATCATGTTGGTAAACAGATCAGCGCTCCCAGCATAGCGTACTATTTTGGGCTTGTTTTTATGAGTCTGGAGACATATCGTTCCATTTCGCTGGAGTCCGGCGCTCCAAATCATGAGGCAATAAGCGTAAAATTTGGGCCATATTTACCCTGACCTGATTCAGAGAGAGAGGGGGAGAGAAAGGGAAAACAATATGATTTATAAATAACCCAGCGTCAATCTTCTGACTCAGACACATTCTGTAGAACTCTGAGATCCTCCCATGTTCTTTCCCCCACGACAAAACCCTAAAATCTGCTCAGATGGTAACCGAGCGGGTCCACTATGTTCTCCTTCTCACTCAGGACGAGGCTCAGCGGTGATCGAGTATCAGTCTTCTCTCCTAGACCCTGTCCATGGTGCTGGTTAGGTGGTGTCGGTACAGGCACTGATTTGAAGCCATCCGAGTGTTTAGACGTGTTTCGTAGATGAGGAACGAACTCTGGCACGGAGACGAAAATAAACACGCAGTGTTAAAGAGTCCAGAAACTCAAACACATGATCTTGTAACCTAGAAAGTCTCCTGTAACGCTTGATAAGATTGTAGCTCCAGAACGAGGAATTGAAAACGTTTGAAGTTTGAGTTGCTCAGCAAAATAAGGAAGATTAGAAACATACTACTTTTTTATTTCTGCTTCGGAGGTGAATAAGAGACATGAACGAGAAATGGTTGTGGGTTCATCACGTTCTCAGCTTGGAGCCCCGATAAGTCCACGAATGGTTCAAGAAATATTTTAGGCGAATTCCATCAAAGCTCACAAATCTCGTGGACAAAAGCCCAGATTCTCCCCATGGACTCTTCCATTAACTGGTTTAAAGCTTGATTCTGTCATGTCTGAACCATTTGGGTGTGTGTTGTCTTGTTTCCTCATGTCAAAAGCAACCATATTATTAACTTTAAAAGATCCTAGCTGGAGTCCCATGGACCAGTCAGTGGCACGGCAATACCTGAGGGGACAAGAGCAGCAGCTTAGGGGTAGGCCACACAAGTGTTTTGGCCACATAATGGGCAGACAGGAATTGTTCTAAAGGTCGTTCATACTGGGCAAGACATAGGGAAATGGACGGCAAAAAGACGAGATGGTTGAAAGGGAAAGTCCATGAGGTCATGAAGGGTTGGACTAACTGAACAACCAAGCATTTTTGTAGTCATGGCCTGGGCTGTGAAGATCAACACTTTTTTTTCTCATCTCATCAGAACATTCTGGGTTCTTCTCAATTTCGGTGACCAACTAAGGCATTGTGGCATCTCATTTATGTAAAAAAAATGCAAAATTTCAGCTTCGAGACACAGGTTCTTTCTGCTCAGCTCAGCTCAAAGCTTTTGCGCTGTCACATAAAAGATAGAAATACTCGACAGAAACAGAGACTGATCCTGCAAGAAAAACTGGATCAACTAGGACTTAATCGCAGGACCTGAGAAATGAATCGTTCGTTAAAATCACTTATATGGCAGGAAAACAAATCATGAATGTAAAAAGGGGAAAAATAAAAAGCAACATGTCTTGGAGGTCTTGTGTATTTAATAACCGACTACTGTCACTTACCCAGTGTTACTGAGGGTTTATAAAGGACATAGTTCTGGGGTGTATCCATTAAAAAGGAAATATCATCTCTTAGAATCCATGGAGAGGATTTGAATGTTTTGTTTACCCAAATGTATAAACATGTCAGTGTAAAAACGAAACCTGATGTCATGTAGCCTGAGGCAAACGAGTCATCTTATACCATAGTGAAGGATTCAGATCGAGTCCGAACACACACACAGTTCACCTGACTAATAAGAAAATAAAAAGCCTTGAAGGTACATATTTAAGCCACTAAAATAAAATTTGTTGTTCCTTTACTGAGAACATGAAATGACGCCCAAAACATTATGAAACGTCTCTCACATTAAACAGCAGGATTACTGGAGCACACCTTCTGTCTGAGCTACTAACTCAGAATTTCTACTAAAGACAGGAGGTACTTTATCTGCTTTAATATCAGGCAGTGATGCTGGAAAAGATGTGGAACCTTGTATTCATGAACCAGGGACTCGTTTATAAACTAAAAAAGAGAGTAGCTGCTGTAGCTGCTGGCCCATTCCAATAGTCCTATGAACTGTGAAGAAAGACTGAAAGAACCTCTTCTAAAATCTTCTAAAGACCTTCTAAAGACCTACAAAAATCTTCTAAACGTACTAAAGACCTTTCAAAGACCCAATTACAATCTACTAAAGCCCTACTAAAACCCAACTAAAGACCTTCTAAAGACCTTACTAAGATCTACTAAAGCCCTACTAAACATGTTCCAAAGTCCTATTAAAGACCCACTAAAGACCTACTAATGAGCTACTAAAGAGTTGGAACATTGTATTTATAAACCGGGGTCTCTTTTCTAAACAAAACCGATTTGTTTTGTAGTGGTTGGCTATATAAACTTCTGTCTTGTTCCATCTCTTCTAAGAACTGTGAAGATGCCATGAGGCCAGAGTGTTGTGTTACAAAGACTTTCTCCGAATTAAACGCCTCAGCGTTCAACTAAACGCCGATCTCACAAACACAGAGCAAGAATCAGTGCAAGGATCAGCCCTGCTGTGGTTCATTTAGAGATTAGGATAATAAAATCAAATCACTGACACATTGCCGTAAAGATTTCTCCATGTGGTCGGCATCGTTCGGCCGATAAAATGTTCTTGCAATAGCAGCAGTAACTCTTATGCCACGCTCTTATGAAAATCACACATTTTTATCATTAGAACGTCGATTCTGCTGCCCAGAGCACACCAGCGCTGTCCACCAGGAACTGAAAACAATGACTCGGGTACTGACATCTGATCACAGCACAGGCCAGAGGAGCTGGAGAACACCTACTGAAGACCTTCTAAAGACTTACTATAGACCTACTAAAACTCTACGAAAAACCTTCTAAAGACCTTCTGAGGACCTTCTAAGGACTTACTAACAGACCCACTAAAGACCTACCAAACATATTTAAAACCTTTTAAAGACCTTCTAAAAACTTACTAAAGACCTACTAAATACCTTCTAAACACCCTACTGTATATACACCTACTAAAGACCTACTAAAAACCTACAAAAACTTCCTAAAGATCTTCTCAAGACCTACTAAAGACCTACTGAAGACCTTCTAAAAACTTGATATTGACCTACTAAAACTCTTTGAAACATCTTCTAAAGACATATTTAAAACCTTCTAAAAAACCTTCTAAAAACCCACTAAAGACGAAATACCTATAAAGATCTTCTAAATATCTTGTAACAACCTACTAAAGATCTTCTAGGGACTTACTAAAGACCTTCTAAAGGCATACTAAAGCCCTATTAACAACCTTCTAAAGACCTACTAAATACCTTAAAAAGACCTTCTAAAACCCTTCTAAAGATTTTCTAGACCTACTAAAGCCCTTCTAAAGACCCTCTAGCAACTTTCTAAAAACTTATTAAAGACGTTCTAGCAACCTATTTAGGACCTACTAACTACCTACTAGAAACCTGCTAATGATCTTCCAGAGACTGACTAAAAACCTTCTGAAAGCTTCTAAAGACCTTCTAAAGACTCTCTAAGGACATTCTAAGGATCTTCTAAAGACCTGCTAAAAATCTTCTAAGGACTTACTAAAGCCCTACTTAAGTCCTATTATAGACCTTCTAAATCCCTACTTAAAATCTACTAAAAACTTAATAAATACCTTTAGCAACCTACTAAAGACCTTCAAAAGACTTTGTAACTTCTAAAACCTAAAGATTTTCTAAAGCCATACTAAAGCCTACTAAAGACCTTTTTGCAACCTAAACACATTCTGAAAACCTTCCAAAGACCTTCTAAAGACCTATTAAAGATCTTCTATCAGTTTACAAAGGACTTTCTAAAACCCTTCTAAAATCTTCTGAAGACCGTCTAAAGATCTTCTAAGGACATTCTAAAGACTTATAAGTACCTACTAAATACCTACTAAGATATTCGAAAGACCTTCTAAATACTTCTAAAGACCTTTCAAAAAACTTCTAAAGAACTACTAAAGCCCTACTAAGATTTACTAAAGACTTTCTTGCAATGTTTTAAAAACCTACTACAGACTGACTAACACCTTAAATCTTCTGGAGATCTTCTAAAGACCTACTAAAGCCCTACTAAGGTCTTCTAAAGCTCTTCTAAAAACCTTCTAAACATTTTCCAAACTTCTTCTAAAGCCCTACTAAAACCCCTCTAAATATCTTTGAAAGACCTTCTAGAAACCTTCTAAAGACTTATTAAAGACCTACTAAAAACTTTCTAAAATCTTCTGAAGACCTTCTAAGGACATTCTAAGGACTTTCTAAAGACCTACCAAAACCTTTTGTGGATTTACTAAAGACCTTCTAAAGTCCTCCTAAGGACATGTCCCAGTAGGGGTGGTTGTGTTTTTTTCTGCCCGTGTCTAAGACCAGTCGTTCGGTACCTGTCCTGCGTCCGCCAGCGTTCCTGATCCGAGCCTCCAGCCGGAGTGTGTAATCCCGAATTCTCCCGCCCTAAGCCCCCGTGTTTTCAGTTAGAGCGCGTGCAGACTTACACAACCCCGCACACATGTTTCGCTTCGAGCGGGATTATTTTTAGCAGCTCGTGAGTTGTGGTGGCGGCAGAGGGCAGAGGGCAGCAGCATCGCAGAAGTGTGATTAAGCGACACATGGCTGGAACTCGGCACGGGATTCATATGTGGAGAACGCAAACAGCCAGCGCGGCCCGGAGGCCCCAGATGGATTTATTACCACAGTGGCTTTATTCGGCTCCGTCCCCGGGGCTTTCTTTATGTGGAGCAAATTCCAGTTTGCCAATACGCATATAACACACGATTAAAGACACATGGGCTCTTTCCTCTTTCTGTAGCCAGCAGTTAAGAGCTTCGGCCTGTAATAGGAAACAGGAGAGAATGCGTACACTCGCAACACCGCATTCCACACTCACATTCGCAGATGGCAATTTTGCTGATTGGACAAGAGAGCCGGCGTTCTCTGTTGTGGTTTAGTGTGTTGGAAGCACATGCCAGTGGCAATGCCCAGAAAAAACCCCCCAAAAAGCCATGTAACAGTTTTCAGCAGAGCATTAGCGAGATCGACAGAAAGGAAGTGGTAGGAACGGGGACAATAACAATTTAGATTGTAGATTTTAGAATTTATAAACAGATTTTTCTCTAATTCTGCGTAAATATGAGCTAAAACATCACCAGATTCCAACGCAAATCCAATCAATGATCAGTCAGGAGGCTGTGAGTGGACGCCCTGCTGTATTTAAAGAACAGGGCTTATCAAAGCACACATGTGGAAGCGTATCATGGTATAAACAGAGGCGATTTCTGAGGTCAGAGAAAGAGATGGGAAAGGTTACAAGACCATCTCTAAAGAGTTTGGGCTCCACTAATCCCCAGTCAGACAGACAGTGTGCAAATCCAAGAGCAGGAGTTACATTATTGCATTCAGTATTTTATTTTTTTGCACTATTGCCTTCTATTCTACAGTTTTAAATTCTATACTATTACTGTCTAATTTGTTGGGTCCTTTCAAGGTTTCTTCCTCATAACGTTCAGGGAGTTTTCCCTTGCCTCTGTCACCCTAGGCTTGCTCAGTTAGGGGTTGGGCTTAGATCACAGCTGATATTAGAAAATTATAAACCTGCTTTGAGAAGATGATCCACTGTAAAAAGCGCTACAGAAATAAATCTGACTTTGACCAACAAAGGTCACCCAAAGAACAAGGTGTGTAATGGTCCACAAGGTCACAATGGAAGCCAGGGTAACTTCTAAGCAACTAAAGGTAGCATTGTCTGGAGACCATACATGACCACATTTGGACTCGTCTCGGTCTCGGGGTAATCGTTATCAAGTACGGCCGAGCCTGTCTGTCTGAGGCAACGACCAGTCTTTATTCAGACACAATAAATCAGTCCTTTCTCTACATGCCTAAATAAAATCTGCATTCTGATTGGCTAACAGAGAAAAACAAGTTCCTGCTCTTCTCATTCAGGATCCAGTCAGTGAACATGATTTATTTACAATAGTCTGACGTTAAGATTATAAGTGTAAGAAGCATTTTCACCTTTTTGCGTTTTCGCTTTATTTAGCTCTTTTAGTTTAAGATCTTTTTTTTTTTTTTTGGTGAGGGCAGATTGAAATTTATTATTATGCTTTTTTATTATTTAATAATAAATGTATAGAATGGATGTTGTTTATATTCAGATGACTTTATGTTGTGATTCTGATTAAGTTTGAGAGAAGAAGGGAAACAGAATCGTCACCATCATTTGCTTCCTAGAGTTACATTGCCTTAGTTTTATTAAAAATATAATATAATAATAATTAATCATCATTTTGGGCTTTAATCCTCCTCAGACCCAGGAAAGCTATAGTGGGATGATTTCAATAATTTTGAAATAAAATAAGTCTATGAGATGAAAAAACATGTCACAAGGATTTATTTCTTTCAAAAACACTTTTTGTTTATTATTTATCAAATGTCCTTTAAAAGGGACAATGGGACATGGTATAGGAACTTTCTTTATGTATTTTATGTTTCTGTTCTGCTTCAGATCAAAAAGTAAGTCCCACTGTCCACTACAGATGACATTGAAAAAACTACACTTTTAAGTGCAAATCAGTAAAAAAAAAAAAATGCTTTGAAAATGACCTAAAACTGTTTTCTACATAAAAGATGTAAATTATAGGCTTTAGAAAAATCATTAACATATTATTCAACAATTTACTTCTAAAACGTGCTCGCTGAGATTGCAGCCATTTTGAAAGAGCTGATCTCCGGTTGCAAATGACACCCACACATATGGTATATCAGTGTAAAGGCCAGGATGTCCTCTAGATGGCGCATCAGCTTTTCGCTCTGTAGATTATATGGTTATTGAAATATTCTTTGTGAAATTGAATTATCAGGTCTTATGAGGATATATTATTATCACAAAATCTTCTTCTTCTTCTTTCGACTTCTCCCTTTATCAGGTGTTTCCACCTCACCCTGTCCTCCACGTCCTCTACTCTCACCCCAACTCCCTGCATATCTTCATTCACCACAACCAAATAACTCCTCTTTGGTCTTCCTCTCCGTCTCTTGCCTGGCAGCTCCATCTCCAACATCCTCCTACCAATATATCCACTATCCCTCCTCTGCACATGTCCAAACCATCTCAGTCTTCCCTCTCGAATTTTGTTCTCCCAATTTTCCAACCTGTTGCTGTCCCTCTGATGATCCTCATTCCTAATCTGTCCACCCTAGACACTCCTAAAGAGAACCTCAACGTCATAAGTTCTGCCACCTCCAGTTCTGCTTCCTGTCTCTTTGTCAGTGCCACTGTCTCTAACCCATACAAGGCTGGTCTCACTACTCTCTTATAAATCTTTCCTTTCACTTTTGCTGCGACCCTTTTGTCACACAGCACTCCTGACACTCTTCTCCACCCACTCCATCCTGCCTGTACTCTCTTCTTTACCTCCTTTCCACACTCCCCATTTCCTTAGACAGTTGATCCCAAGTACCTGAACTCCTGGACTTCTGGACTCCGTGACCAATGATCCCTGTAGCCTGACTGTTCCACCTGCCTCCCTTTCATTTACACACATGTATTCTGTCTTACTACAGTTGACTTTCATTCCTCTCCTTTCCAGATTATACCTCCACCTCTCCAAGTTCTCTTCTACCTGTTCCCTGTTCTCACTACAGATCACAATGTCGTCTGCAAACATCATAGTCCACGGCGATACCTGTCTGACCTCATCTGTTAGTCTGTCCATCACCAGAGCAAATAAGAAGGGACTCAGGAGCGATCCTTGATGCAGTCCCACCTATACCTTGAAGCTATCTGTCACTCTTACAGCACATCTCACCTCTGTCACGCTGTTCTCATACATGTCCTGCACTAATCTAACATACTTTTCAGCCACTCGAGACTTCCTCATACACCACCACAGTTCCTCCCTTGGCACCCTGTCATAAGCTTTCTCCAAATCCACAAAGACGCAGTGTAGCTCTTTCTGACTATCTCTATACTTCTCCATCAGCAGTCTCAAAGCAAAAATCGCATCCATAGTGCTCTTCCTTGGCATGAAACCATACTGTTGTTCACACACTGTCACCTCCTGTCTGAGCCTAGCTTCCACAACTCTCTCCCAAATCTTCATTGTGTGGCTCATCAACTTTATGCCCCTGTAAGAGCCACAACTCTGTACATCACCCTTCTGCTTGAAAATCAGTACAAGTTAACTTTTCCTCCATTCCTCTGGCTACTCTCATTCACCAGAATTCCACTAATAATCTAGTCAAAAACACCACTCCCAGCTCTCCTAGACTTTTCCATACCTCAACCGGTATGTCATCAGGTCCCACTGCCTTTCCGTTCTTCATCCTTTTCAAAGCTTTCCTCACTTCTTCCTCGCTAATCTTTGCTACATCCTCTTCCACAATTTCTACACCATCCAGCCTTCTTTCCCTTTAATTTTCTACATTCATCAACTCCTCAAAATACTAATTCCATCTTTCCCTCACCCTCTTTTCACCTGTCAGTACATTTCCATTTTTATCCTTGATCACCCTGACATGCTGCACATCCTTTCCAGCTCTATCTCTCTGTCTCGCCAGCAGATACAACTCCTTCTCTCCTTCCTTACTGTATAACCTTTCATATAACTCATCGTAGGCCTTCTGCTTGGTATTTGCTACCTCCCTCTTTGCCCTTTGCCGCATCTCCTTGTACTCCTGCCTACTCTCATTAGTCCTGTCCCTGTCCGATTTCTTCTTTGCTGACCTCTTTCTCTGAGTAACCTCCTGCACTTCCTCGTTCCACCAAAAGGTTTCCTTTTCATCCTTTGCCTGTCCAGAAGACACACCCAGTACCTTTCTACCTGTCTGTCTAATTACTGTTGCCGCTACTCCCTAGTCGTCTGGGAGCTCTTTCCTATCACCCAAAACCTTTCTCAGCTCCTCTCTGAACTCCTTACAACATTCTTCATTTCTCAACTTCAACCATTTGATCCTCTGCTCTGCCTTTGTCCTCTTCCTCTTCCTAACCACCAGAGCCATCCTGCACACCACCATTCGATGCTGCCTAGCTACACTCTCCCCTGCCACTACCTTACAATCACCAATCTCTTTTAAGCAACCTCTTCTACATAGGATGTAGTCTACCTGTGTGCTCCTCCCTCCACTCTTATAAGTCAAATATACAAAATATTTTACAAAATATCTGATGAAAATATCATATTGTTTATTAATATATATCACATGTAAAATGATAATGAATGTAAAGTGAATTACAGACTATTTTTTTCCCATTTGCTTATTTTTATTCTTGAATGATGAAAAAAATCTTAATCTGGTCTCGACCACTCCCAGTCTACTCAAAGTCTTGGTCTTGACTCGGGTCTACAGCACTCCCTAAAGCTCTCCCTTAGATCATGAGAACACTGAACAACAATGGTGTGCATGGCAGGGTTGTAAGGAGAAAGATACTGCTCTCCAAAAACAGCAGCACTAAGAGTCTATTGAACAAAACATCCATGGATCGGACTTGCTGTTCCAGTACATCTCACAGATTGGATTGAGATCTGGGGAATTTTGGCGGCTAGGGCAACACTTTGAACTTCCTGTCATGTTCATTAAACAAATCCTGAAAACAAATCCCGCTGAAAGAAGCCACTGCTATTAGGGAATAGCTTTGCTATGAAGGTACATTTTGCGTTCCAAAGTAACAACCTGTGTAGCAGAACACTGCCCTGAGGATCATGAACCAGTTGTTCCTAGATTTGGAAAGGCTGTACAAACACCCCCGAGAGCCAAACCTTCAGCAACATAAACTCGAAATTAACATTACACCAGGAAAGCAGACAAGATGTTATTTTTTTACGAGCCATGCCTCTTATGGAATCCGTAGCTCATGTATTTGCTTGTAAATAAAAAAAGTTCACGTCTTTTTTTAAACCTGGAATCCGTTACTAAATGCGGGTCTCAGTGGACCTCCTGAGAATAGCGACCCTGACTTCTGTACAGCAAGGCGTGTGCTCTGAATGAGTGTAAATCCTTCTGAGGGGAAGCAGGACCGGCCTTTAATCGGTAACTCCGTTCTTATAAATCAGGTGAAGGGAGAAACTCTTTGTCCTGTAGTCTGGGAGCTCCGAGGCAGGTGCTTCCTCAGTGTCCGAGCAAACTCTGACCGGTGCCAAGCCATGCCATGCCATATGCCTTCACCAGGGCTTGAAGTGGAGATTTACATGAAGCAAGTGGAAAGCAAGCCTGCAGTCACTCCTGATAAACCGAGATAATACGCAGTGGCGTAGCAATGGGAGGAGGTCAAACTTCAGGCTATATTCAGGAGCAGGAGCACCGAGGCTTAGAGGTCCTGGTGCAAAGCCAAGAGGAACCCAAGGAAGTGCTCATCCTGTGGTGCTCACAGCGAAGGAAGGGAAAGGGGCAGCGAGAGCTACGAAACCTCCGATGGTCTGTTAGAGCTACAGCATCAGACGTCTTCTACGATAAAACTATGGTTAGGGATCCTTTTGGCTTTTGAGAGTCTTTGAGGAGTAAAGATGATCAGAGGATCTCCAGTTGATCAACGAATGTGTAAGAAAATGTGAAATGTTTGAAAAAACTATGTTCCTCAAAGAAAGACAGGAAGGGATTTATATATTTCTCCCTCTACAGAGCATAATATCATTAAACCATTCAAGGAATCTGGAGGAATTTCCTAAAAAGCCTAAACTGAAGAGGGGTGATCTCCGCTCCCTCAGATGGCACTGCATCAAGAACCGTCATTCATCAATAGCTGATAGAACCACACGGGCAAGGGATTCCTTTATCAAACCTTTATCAAGCTCTACAATACAGAGTTACATTCACAGATACCACTTAAAACATTACTGTGCTAAAAAGAAGCCTTATGTTATAACCATGTCCAGAAGGGGCGTCGGCTTCTCTGGGCTCGGAGGATCTGGGATGGACCATCACTCAGTGGGGACGGGGATTGTGCTCAGACCAATGGATAAATCTCGACTCTCTGCTATTTGCGAATGCTGCGTGGAGGCAAGTGTGTATGTGTGCGAGTGTGTGTGTGTGTGTGAACATCTGTGCAGTTTCATGCATCCAGATAAATTATCCAATAAAAACGCAGGGTTAAACAGACCCAAGGTGCATTTAAACCAGATGTAAATCTGATTGCTCAAGTGCACAGGCTTATGCAAAAGTTTAAAGCACACCTGCTTAAATTACACGTTGTCAACTTAAAAATCTTCTGCACACTGCATAAAACATAAAAAATTAACCATGGAATCTGGGGCGTGTATATGTTTGAGCTCAGATTCACCATCCTCTAATGTTTGAATATGATCTCAAAACTTCAAAACGTCAAGAAACGTGTCAGACTTAAGCTTGTCCCCCACACAAGTTCTTTTCATTTACAAAACTAATCAAAACATAATTTAAGCAAGAAGTCACAAGTGTAAGATGCAGGAGCTCATGGTTCATTTGTGCTGGTGGGAACGTTAAAGGAAGAAGTTTATGAAGTGGGAGCACGGAGTTTGAATTATAATAAGGAAACAGCGAACTCTTCCTGCGGTTCTGTCTCGGGCTGATATGGGAAGGATTACGGTGTTAGACACGGATTAGACACCGGGTCTTACCACAGGAGTTCCCTAAAACTGTTCAGAACAGCCATTAGCGTTACCCAATAAGTGGCTAGGCTCTCTGTTGAAATAAAGTTGGTGTCTAAAAGATGGTTGGGTGGTACGGTTACGGAACGCTAAGATGGACTGTCCAGATGTGTTTCTGCCTGCGCCCATTCCAGAATGTGCGGACGTTTAGGGTAGGTGCATGCTGGCATCCTTCGTACGCTCCAGATACGAGGGGTGCATACAGCAACGGAGCCAAAACGTTAGGGTTAGCCAGTCAGAGTCATGAGGCGGCCGATGTTTGATCTCCGGCATTTGGGGCTTTAATGCATTTCGTTGTGATCCGTTTGCTGTGTTTACAGCAGAGAGGCTGCTCTGGGTTAAGATGTTTTGCATTTTTTGCCCGGTCCGTGGGGGGTCACTAACAAAATAACATTAACAAAATAACAGAAAAAAGTCCTGCGGTCTTAAAGAAACGAAAACAGCAAGAGCATCGCAAGTGCCCAGGCTTCGTCCGACAAACAGCTGCTTAAGCTAAAAATATCATTAATTATAGCACAAACTTGGCACATCTGCTCTCACCCTAATGGGCACAGCTCGAGGGGCAACGTGAGCCCAACTTAGCAACCGCTTAGGAACAAAATAGAAACCGCCTGGGATACCACAGTAACCCATTAACAACCACCTGGGAAACCATTGCAACCAGTTAGCAACACCATAGCAACCACCTAGCAACATCATACAAACCCCCGGGATACCATAATAATGAATTAGCAACCACCTAGCAACCACGTGGTAAACCATAGCAACCAACAAGCAACACCATAGCAACCACCTAGCAACCACGTGGTAAACCATAGCAACCAACAAGCAACACCATAGCAACCACCTAGCAACCACTAAACACCATAGGAACCACCTGTAATCAATAGTAACCAATTAGCAACAATCTAGCAACCACTTAGCAATGACCTAGCAACCACCTGGGAAACCATAGCAACCACTTAGCAACACCATAGAAACCACCTCGGATAACATAGTAACCCATTAGCAACAACCTAGCCACACCATAGGAACGAGTACTCAGCTCAGGCTAACTTAGCATAACCAATTTACCTAATGCATGGCTTTGGGCTGTGGGAGGAACCGGAGCACCCGGAGTAAACCCATGTGGACATGGGGAGGACATGCAGACTCCACACAGGCAGAGTCAGAAGTGGGAAACCATATTAACCATCTAGTAATGACTTAACACCATAACGACCACCTAGCAACACTTTATCAACCTGCTACCACAGAAACCCTCAGACCTGCCGCTGTGCCACCGAGAGCACTGACAGGAACGCAGACGATTTACAAACTAGCCATAAACAGGACTGTGAATTAAACTCTACCTTATATCCACCAGCATGTGGTGCCTGACCTTATCCCAGCTCCGGAGCATAACAGCAGGCGGCCGTGAGCCTGTACTCAGTATTGTTTTTATTTTTGCCCTCAAAGTGGATATAAATCAAGCACAATTAGCGTTGTGATTGCACCGGGTGAAGAATCGATGTCCCGAGATCGGGGGAGGCTGTTGTGAATTAGAGCAGCATGAGGGAGGAACGCCTGATAAACATCAAAAGAATGAGAACCACTTGACACGACATGTTTACTCCATCAGTGGCGTCATTCCGAAACCGCACCGATTGTGTCAGGGTGCACGCAGAGGTTACTGCATCCATGATCAGCGCTCCAAATATGCAAGCTCAAGGGGGCAGGAGTCCTTCAGGAGAACGGCGCCTGCACCCCACAGCACCAGGTTCGGCACTGGCCGCCTTTGTTTTTGCTTAGTTGTTTGTTTGTTTGTCTTGATGTCGCATCAGTATCAATGGCTATTGGTGACAGAAGCAACACTGCATCAATACTAGACTACACACTGACCTGGGCCAATTTAGAAGCAACAATTAACCTAACATGTGTCAGTACTGAGGCCAGGCTCAAACCGGGGATCTCTAGCACTATGCCCCTCCTTCAGCACTGGGTGCCCCTGCTCTGTAACTTTATGAGGTCTGACACTTGCTGGCTGTGGTTCCTAAACTCTTCCACTTTTCAATAACAGCTGATAGTGGAATATCCAGGGGGCAAGAAATACCACCAACCGATTACTTGTTGTAACTGTGCCATCCTATTACAGTGCCACACTGTGTGCCAGCCTATTACAGTACCACACTCTGTGCCATCCTATTACAGTACCACACTCTGTGCCATCCTATTACAGTGCCACACTGTGTGCCAGCCTATTACAGTACCACACGCTGTGCCATCCTATTACAGTGCCACACGCTGTGCCATCCTATTACAGTGCCACACTGTGTGCCAGCCTATTACAGTACCGCACTCGAATTCAGTCAGCTCTTTAGAACGACCCATTCTTTCATTAATGTTTACACCTGTGTCTCCATACTTTTGTCCATATAGTGTACTCAGTCTAAGTTGCTCAGCAGGTTGGTGTTGGTCCTCGCAGCTTTTCTTCTTTATAACATTTAGGGATTTTCCTTGCTACTGTTGCCCTAGGCTTGTTCAGGACATTTCTAAAGCTGCTTTGAGATGATTAACAGCACAATATAAAAAGATTTACTTGAACTTTTATTGACGTTAATCCTAAAGGATGGATTTCTCGTGGTGGAAAATAAGGTGCGTTATGTAAATGTTATAAAGCATCTCCGCAGGCCTGGTTGGAAATAAATTCTCTCTGAGGGCTGTTAGAGATGCAGGTTTTTATGAGGAGTGTTCTTTGCGGCTTCACCTGCTGTGCTGCACCCTTAATCACATGGAAAGCTCACATTTATATGGCTAGTTAAATCAAGCAGTGCCTTTGCTAAGACTGAAAGCATCCCCCAGCAGACCCTCCGTTCGTCTCGCCCGGCATCCGGCCATGCAGTTCCTAATCATCGCTGCCCCCATGTAACTCCGGCTAGAGCCGAGGACAGATAACATTCTCCGAACTATTTCTGGCACCACGTAAGCTGTTTATGATCCCCCATGGGCTCTGAGGAATGAGCCTAATTGGAAGCAGAGCAGATGCCGTGCGCTGTCACACCAACCAGCCCACTGACGTAGCTCTCGGATTGTGTTTCTGGATTTAGCCCTAATTTAATAGTCATTAAGGCATTAAACTGTTTACTGTCTTTTCGCTCGGTCCATTTCAGACACGTGGCCCTCTCGTGCCGTTTAAGGAAACCTGACCCCCACATGTGGACTTCGGGGTTTGAGATGTTCGTGTTCACATTCTCATTTGTTTTTGTATCGGAAAGTACAGAAGCCTGAAAGAATTATCGCTGGAATGACCAAATCCAGCCCGGTCAAGGTGTTCTCTTGGTCTAAGTCAAAGCAGCTTTATAAAGATCCAGATCCACAGCCCCAAACAAACCACAGGGAGACGGGGGCAAGGAAAACCCCAAGCTGCTATAAGGAAGAAACTTTGGGAGGACCAGGACTCTATATAATATATCTATATAATATAATAAACAAAAGAGTGAAAACAATGTTTTGGAGAATATCATCAAACTGTACATAAACAATAATGACAAATAAACATAATATAACAAATAGAGAAAATAAGAAATAAAATAATTAGGATAATGAAATAGAGAATATAATTAATAAACTAATGAATAAAATAATGAATAAAAAAAGAAATAGAAAATATAATAAATAATATATTAAATAATGTACATAACTAAAATAATGAATATAATAATAGAGAATATAAGTAATACAATAATTAATAAAATAAAATAAAGAATACAATAAATAAAACAATTAAAAATAAATAGAAATTGTTATAAATAAAATTATGAAAATTACAAAATAGAGAATATAAAAAATAAAATAGTAAACATAATGAGAGAGAATACAATAAATAAAATTATGAATATAATAAAAAAAGAATATAATAAAATGTAGAATTATAATAAATAAAATAAAGAACAGAATAGAGATCATAATAAATAATGTAAGGAATATATTAAAATTACATATATACTGCATAATAAATAAAATTGGGAATATAAGAGAGTCTCCTGTTGTTATTAATTCCAGTGTTAATGCAGTCACTGCAGGATCCCGTTTCCTCCAGCAGGTACCAGCTTTGGTGGCATGGGGACGGGGGAGGGGGAGGTAGGGTCCTCTGACGGTCAGGGAAACTGGCAGTAACTAACCCTAACCCTAACCTCTGACCTCTCTCTGCATGTGATGCCTGACGCGGCCCTGTGAGGCAGTGCTGAGATTTGATGTGCTGATGGGTTAGCGTATTAGCCTGCTGCACCAAAGGAGCTCCCCCAGAAATATTAAAGAGCAATAAAACATTCCTGAGTTCGGCCCGGATTAGGGGTTAGCAGATATATACAGAGTATTTACCCACGGACTGCTACACTTGGCTCAGAGCTCGCTGTGCATATCTGAGTGAGTCATTCTTCTATTTTCACAGGCCTCCGGTGCCCCTTCATGGTGTCCGGATGCCTCAGACATGACGCAGCGCTCTTATAGTCGCAGCAGGCTTGGCTGCAGATGCTGAAGGGCTGAGGCAATGCGAAGCCGTATCTCTCGAACATCATCTGTCAGAGAAAGCCATCCAGCTGCCAAAAAGCGCCGGCCTATCGTCTCCTGCCAATCTCCCGCCCGAGCGCTAAGCTAGTTTGACAGCAACGCTTCACGCGAGCCACGCAGCGCTAACTGAAAGCAGATACGAGTGCACAGTGATGATAGCGAAGCATCAGGTGCACATAACCTCAAATCAGAGGGCATCACAGGACATCACATATACCACAATGTTTAAATTATATTCATTATTTCATTTATTGTGTGGTCTATTTAATTATATTCAATATTTTAATTATTATTTTGTCTATTTTATTATTATATTCATTATTTTAGTTATGTTATTTAATACATTTTTTAGTATGTATTTTTTATTATATTCATTATTTCAACTATTATATTCTCTGTCTTGTTATATTTATTTTTGTGCTAATATTCTGTATTTTATGATTATAATTAATAATTTAATTATTATATTTTGTATTTATTATTGTTCATTACGTTAATATATGATGTATTATATTATCTCTAATTCATTATCTTTATTACTTCATTTATTATAATAGTTGTTTTATTATTATATTTATCATTTTTATTATTATATTTATCAGTTATTATATTCTCCATATTATTATTATATTGTTTTATTATATTACTTACTCTGTTTATTATATTATCTGTTTTTAATATATTATGTATATATATATATATTTTATTCATAATTGTATTTATTATATTTTCTATTTTATGATATTAATTATTTTATTTATTCACCCACTCACACCAGACCTTATGTGACCTTTTTCCATTCCTCCAGATCTGCTTTCAGAATCTTTATGCTCCTTAACTAATTGAAGCCTTTTTTCTGATGATCCCCACTAACAAGTGGTTTTCACACAGCTGTTTAGTCTAATCCTGACATCTCGTGGCATTGTGTTCACTATTAAACACAGTTGTGAGGCCTGCTGTCCATTTTAACTTTCATTAACATTTCATTAACGTCTTAACATTTCTTGTGTAAAGTCGAGGTTCAGCACTATACTTCCAGGTTTTCATCTGTGTTGAACAGTTCTTACTTCTTTTCTGTCCTTGATGCACCAATAAAATACACGTTGCTCCTGCTAGGATCAAAGGCATTATTAGCAGCTGAAACATGAATCGCTGCACTCATTAGCCCTTCAAATCTCTTAACTCTTGCTTATTTAAATCCAAATGACCCCTTTTTGGCCTGGCAGCATGTAAGCAATTGTGGGTTAGGGGCCGTGCTGAAGGACCCAACAGTGAGTGGCAACCTGGATTGTGCTGGGATTAGTACATTTTTTTCTCCTCACTTTGCTTAAACATGAGTTTCTTGCTAACTTCATTTGGACCCTGGGTGCCTAAACTCTGCATAAGACTTCAAGTTTGGGACAAGTACTTAGACCTATCTGGGGTTGGTTCCTGGCATGTGCCCTGTGCTTGTTGTTTGAAAAAGTATGAACTCTGGTTTAAATGAGAAAGGAAAATACTGCATTCCAGCCTAAGAGCATTATTCCATCTATGAAACATGGTGGTGGCAGGATCATGGTTTGCTGTTTCGCCATCGTTGATGGAACAATGAATTCTGAACTATTAGGAAAACGAACTAAATATCAAGAGAGCGTGGGTCATGAAGCAAAAGACCGACTTAAAGTTACTGTTTTGGAATGGTCAAGTCAATGTCCGGACCTTAATCCAGTAGAAATGTTGTGGAAGGGCCTGAAGTGAGCCATTCATGTGAGGAAACCTACCAAGGGGTTGATGTTCTGTACAGAGGAAGTGATATGCAGGACTGATCAACAGTTAGAGGGGCACCATTTACGGGGGCACACCAGATAATGAAAGCAGTAATGTGATGTACTAATGCCAGAGGTGACATCCCAGAAATGTTGAGAGGAACCAAGATCCAATGTGAGACCAACTTATCACTGTTGGTACTGTTGGTAGACATGACAGATTTCTTGTCTCCCGAGCTTACGTGCTCAATAAATCATCAGTCATGATCGATCTGTACCGTATGTGATTAGAGCCAAACGAACACATATCGCTAAAGGATTGCTGTTTTGCCTCCATCCATCCTAGAGCGAAGCGCCCTTTGAAGTGCTGACTCTCCTCAGAGTTTATGAAGCCAGGTGGGGTCGTTCGGTAATTAAAAAGCTGCTTTCCACATGGGACCGTTCAAATTCGGAACATGTGCCCGATCCTTATTTTCATCATTACACTAATTTACAGTGATTGTCTTGGAATGCGTAACCTCGCTGATCCGTATATGCTGGGGGGGGGTTGTTTTGTTTGTCCTTAAAATATCACTTGGCTGAAACGCGGCAGCAGATACAGTCAGAACATGTGTGTCTAATCGTGATGACCTCGCATGCATGGAATGTACGGAATGAGCTTAGCCTTAGTTTTATGGTGACTTTAGTGTCAAAAAGGCAAGTAATCGATGTGCTTGCTTTCAACTCATGAGGCAACGGGCAAATAAACCTCGTTCATCCGAAGCTGCGTCATCCAGTTTGGAGGAAAGGTTCAGGGTGTAAGCAGTGTGAGGCTCTGTTTGGGACTTTAGGGTCGTTCTCTCTCTGCATGACCCACTTTCTCTAGAAATTCAGTTCATTTTCCTTTAGAATTTGCTGCCATAATTCAGAATTAACTGTTCCAGCATTCGTTGGTGAGGCATCCTGGATCAGACGCAGCAAAACGGCAAACCATGATATCATTACCATGTTTCACTGATGGGATGAGTGATTATACCACAGTTCCGTTATCACCATTTATTATTAGATTTTAAGATAAAGACGACAGAAAAATTTGTTTTTCCGTTAACGAATTGGGTGAGGGAAAAATTGTTCCATTCTATGGTTCCCCCTGCTAAAACATCATCATCAAACTATGAGTTTTAGTCCTAACAGTCGAGGAACAGAATTTATCAATACAGTGGGGCAAAAAGTATTTAGTCAGCCACTGACGGTGCAAGTTCTCTTACTTAGAAAGATGAGAGAGGTCTGTAATTTCCATCATAGCTACACTTCAGCTATGAGAGACAAAATGAGAAACAAATCCAGAAAATCACATTGAAGGATTTTTAAAGAATTTAATTGTAAATCATGGTGGAAAATAAGTATTTGGTCACCAACAAACAAAGCAAGATTTTTGTCTCTTCTGTCTACCTGTATTAATGGCACCTGTTTGACCTCGTTATCTGTATAAAAGACACCTGTCCACAGCCTCAAACAGTCAGACTCCAAACTCCGCTATGGCCAAGACAAAAGAGCTGTTGAAGGACACCAGGAAGAACATTGTAGACCTGCAGCAGGCTGGGAAGAGTGAATCTACAATAGGCAAGCAGGTTGGTGTGAATAAATCAACTGTGGGAGCAAATGTAAGACATACAAGAACCATTGATAATCTCCCTCGATCTGGGGCTCCACGCAAGATCTCATCCCGTGGGGTCAAAAGATGATTCATGGGAAGTGGTGAGCAAAAATCCCAGAAACTACACAGAGGGACCTTGATGAATGACCTACAGAGAGGCTGGGACCAAAGTTAACAAAGGACTACCATCATTAACAAACACACTACGCCGAGAGGGACTCAGATCCTGCAGTGCCAGGCGTGCCCCCCCCTGCTTAAGCCAGTACAATTGTCTCAGGCCCGTCGAAGTTTGCCAGAGAGCATATGTGATGATCCAGAATAGGATTTGGGAGATACCATGTGGTCAGATGAAATTTTTAAAATAGAACTTTTTTGGTAAAACTCAACTGGAGGAAGAAGAATGCTGAGTTGCCCATCCCAAGAACACCATACCTACTACTGTGAAGCAACGGGGGTGGAAATATCATGATTTGGGGCGGTTTTTCTGCAGAGGGGTACAGGACGACTGATCGTGTTAAGGACAGCATTGAAGAATGGAAACGTGGCTGCATCTTCCAGCATTGACAGTTCATCCCAAAACAACCCGCTCGGCACTCGAAGGAGTGGCTCCGTAAAAAGCATTCAAGGTTCCTGGAGTGGCATAGCCATCTCCAGACCTCAGCCCATTAGAACATTAGTGGAGGGAGTTGAGAGTCCGTGTGCCCCAAAACATCACTGCCTCTAGAGGAGATCTGCATGGAGGAATGGGCCAAAATACCAGCTACAGTGTGTGCCAACCTGGTGAAGACTTACAGGAAACGTTTGACCTCTGTCATTGCCAACAAAGGTTATGTTACAAAGTATTGAGTTGAACTTTTGTTATTGACCAAATACTTATTTTCCACCATAATTTACAATTAAATTCTTTAAAAATCCTACAACGTGATTTCCTGGAGATTTCTTTCTCATTCTCTGCTTTAATTTATTAATAAAGAAACTAAGATACACTATTCTACCAACAGAAGAAAATCGGACCGAGATACCGGTGTTAACTAGATAACCCGTCTAGGATCAATGCTATAAATTTCATCCTTGATTAGAGAATCTAAATTTGTTAGATGAAGCTATTAATGTTAATATTATACCACAGTTAGTTCTGACCCACAATCTGACCGAAGCTCTTCAAGTATTACTCCACCACATAGACCTAGCAATCCCAAACCATAACAAAGCAGCAATGTTGTAATTATACAAGTAAAGTAGATGAATAATGAGTTCATAAAATCATTTGTTTGGATTTAAATGTGTTAGTTGAAGCTCTTAATGAGCAGCCTGAGCAATGAGCCGAGCTTCATCACCCTTAATTACAAAACAGGATTTGGATTTAAACTGGACAGTTTAATCCCAGCAGAGAAAATCAAATCAGTAAATCAGAGGTCCTGATCTCTTAATGGAGTCACAGCTCAACTGAAGATCAGTTTGAGTCCCATCAGCAGAAATGCTGGAGCAGCTTCTAGCTGGGTTTGGTTTGATGGATCAGTCAGAAATGTTAGGGGAGAGTTATACAGCATCAGTAGCTCCGCCGGTTCCAGCAGCTCCTTCTTTCTGATTTCATTCACGGCGTTTGCTGGTGTTAAACTCGGCGTCTCTCATTAAACACCATCCCCGGCTGATCGGAGCTTCATTCATGGATCTGTTAAGCCTAGCTCTGATTAACCCGACCGAGCTGCTGATGATTTAGAACTCTAACTTTAACATGACAAGAGAAATAAAAGGTGTACCTTATCCATGACCCATGTGATCTTCTCTGGATCCAGATATAAGCTTCCATTAGGCCAAGCACACCTCAGTGCACCAAACAGGAACAGGAAGTGACATCACACTCATGGTCAACGCCAGAAATGTTGGTACTCTTCATGACAAGCTAAAATGAGCATATAAAAATGTTTTTTGGAAATAAATAAAGATCTCCCTCTGTATCAAAATACAGTATTTATTTACTAAAATGCCGAATCCAAAATATTGGCACCCCAGCTTTCAGTATTTAGTGGAACTCTTTCTGCTCTTTTCTGTAATGTTTAGCTAAATTGGAGAACATATGTGGAGGGATCTTGGACCACATTTCCATGCCAAACATTTCAAACTCACTGAGATTCTTGGGTTGTCTCTTGTGAGCTGCCTTCTTCGATTGACACTACAGATTTTAAACAGACAAGTGACTGAGAGGGCCACTGCAGAACCTTGATTTTGTTTCTTGTTGGCAGACTCAAGCACGGCCCAGTTTCAGCCTTCTGAATGTCCTGAATTCATTATGACCTTAACCTGCACAACTGCTCAAAAACATCAATGAGCCAGCATATCTCACCATGGGTATGTTCTGTTCTGTTCCTTGTACTCCATCCTCCTCTTCTCCAAACGGTGCAGGTCCAAATAGCTCTTTTTTTGTTTCACTTGACCCCAGCAGACGATTCCAGCCAGGGAACGGTCATACTCAGGGATTTGTTTCTTGGTGTCAGGAAGGGCTTCTGTCATGGAACTCGTCCAAAAAGCTTTTGGACATGGAGGTTTTGTCTCACCGTTGGTTTAAAACGATGAAACCCCAAGATTTAACGTGAATCTTTCCTTTGCTACACAGATTATGATACTCACAAAAACGCTACGGTTAAACGCTCATTCATTCGTTACTGAGCCCATACGATTCGATTCAGGTCCGATTTTGAATTTTATAGCCATTTTCATTTTCAATTTGAATCAAATCTAGGCTCTGAGAGATCATTAACATGACATTAGAATAAACCTAAAGTTATTCTGAAGGATAGCCTTTGTGTGGAAGTTATGCTGAGAAAGACGCCTTCTCAACTAACCTCTCAGAGGCCTTAACGAAATATCTGTGACCCGCTTTGGTCAAAATACCACCAAGGACCAAAAACCATAGCACCTTCTCTCCCGGTCTAAAAAGCACTTTTAAGTACAGTTGGTTTAGAGCTCCTGTTGCTATAAATATGATTCAGTGATTCACAGCATCATAAGTTTAAAATCGTTCCCTTAATCATTAAAAGCATAATTAATTTGTTGTGTTAGGTCATTTAAACATTCACGTTAGATAACTGGTGGTTTATAGAGGTAACTTCATCGTACGCCCTGAATGTGAGGTGATCCGGGTTCCGTGTGAGGAACTGACTCCATGCTTTAAGGGCTCACTGAATCGCTCGGGAATGTTGTAGGAGTACCCGTGACCCAAACCTTGCATACATCTCATTTTCCATAACTGTGAGGTCCGAGTATAAAAATGTGTTTTAAATAATAGCTGCGTAAATGCCCATTCAGAACCCGAGGTGCGAAGTCAAAAGGCAAGTTAAGTCTGAGTTCAGTCGCAGGCCATAAATAATAATAGATCGATTTGGATTAGGTCAAGATGTGCATGAGGTATGTGATCGGACAAGAAGTGAGAGGGAATTTAATGCAAAGCAGACCGTTGAGGCTAATTGAGATCGAGGGTCTCACAGTGGTTAAGGCACGGCAATGTTTGGGCCAACACACACGTCAGTTTTTGGACAAACGCAGCGTTAATACAACGTACGCAACAAACTCAAAACGGAGTTAAACCCAGATTTCCAAATGTACCTACATCAGGAAAACTATTTTAATTACATTCTGTGGTGAAACTCCTACCTCATTCCTGTATAGTTGAAACACCCATGATGTCAGCTTTGTACACAATGACAAAAAAATAACACACCCAGATAGTGATGTTGTTTTGCTGCAGAACTCAGGCAGATTTGTAAAGGATTACAGGTGTGGTCTGATTAGACACTGGGTCTTACCACAAGAGGGCGTAAAAGTGCTTCCCCTATAGCGCTGCCCTATAAAAGGCTCTCAGAGGCTACTTTTGGGTAGCGTACCTATTGGTGAGATTTTCCCAGTGGACAGACTTTGAGGGGGAGCATCATTGGAGTGAGAGAAGCAGGATGGTGGTTTTGAGGAATCGCCTCCATCTGGGCCGTTCTGACCTAGCTGTTAGGAGGTGCTGGGAGCAGTGGTTTTATGAACAGACGGGCCAGACAGACCCCCAGTAGAGAGGATCATTTGATCCACCGACAAGCATGAGCAGCTCCTACAGTTTGGTTATCCACCATCCAGACACAGGGGGCACCCTCACTACACACCCCTGCCTCTGACTGGACCATTTCCAGGGGCTTAGCAGGAGGACATTTGTTGTCACAGCACCCATTAGGTTTCCTGCCATTGATAGCCAGCCACTGTTACCTTTGTTTGCAGTGGTGTCATGAATGAGAAACCTGCTGTGCTCTGGACTGGAACTGTTTGGTCTTTAGTGATGAATCCAGGTTCTGTTTGGGATCTGACGATGGTCGGCCTCATGGTGACGCTTCAATCCTGCCTTTGTCGTGGAGCGACACCCTGCCCCAACTACTGATGTGATGATCTGGGGAGCCATGGCATACGGCAGTTACCCCTAGTGGTTGATGTGTAACATCGAGCTGAACATCGTTACGTTATGGAGCAGGCGGTTTTAATGCTTTGGCTGATGAGTGTGTGTTATGTGAGATGAGTGACTGTGTGTTATACGATAATTCTTTCGATGGTCTGTCTGAAGATAATGTGTTTTTATGGAGGGCAAATTGAAATCACATGCTGGAAATCACATGCAGAGAAAGTCCAAAACTCACACTATAAAGATCGACCGAAGAAATGCCTGACGTTTATAGATTATGCAATTAAAGCCATTGGTGCCAATCACCATGAAATGATAACAGCATCGCGTGTTTGGCAGGACTCATCGCCTGAGCTCCCCGATCACACACACGCCTCAGCAGAGCCTCACCACATACCAATACGGACAAATAACTCATCGATTTCCTGCTCTAATCCCCGGGATCCAAACACGGCGCCGGAATTCCTTCAAGATATATATATCTATCTGGTACCAGTTCCAGTCCTCATACTAAGATGTTTTGGTACCAGTTCCAGTCTTCATACTAAGATGTTCTTCTGGTACCAGTTCCAGTCCTCACAATAAGATGTTTTGGTACCAGTTCCAGTCCTCACAATAAGATGTTCTGGTACCAGTTCCAGTCCTCACGCTAAGATGTTCTGATACCAGTTCCAGTCCTCATACTAAGATGTTCTTCTGGTACCAGTCCTCAGCTTTATTTTATATGGTCTATATAATCTTTTCTTTATGTATGATGTCATAACTCTCCCGATATCTATCAGTGTAGAGTTTAACAGAGTGATAGGATCGGTCACGTGGTTCTAATCGAATTTATTCGTGCACTATTCCTGGGCCGTATTACGGGCAGATTAGATAAATAATTAAAGTGTGAACAGTTCCAATGAGTGGACAGAAGGTTTCCATAAACAGCTGGCCTGAACTCGATCAGCAAGTAAACAGGATTTAGGAGTGACACGCTGTTTATGGGAAAGGTGAGAGATCCAAGACATGCTCTATTTGGAAAAAATGCTTGGATAAATCCTCGTATTATGACATCCGAGATATCCTCCAAGGTCTGCGTTGTTTGGATATTTTTGACTTTCATAAGAATTGATTCATAAAGTAATTGCTGGATCCAATATTTTTCAGATAATATTTAATAAAAACACTTTAAAACTCATCCTAAACTGACTTAATAAAAGAACACAATGCATTTTATGACATGTAACTTGGCGGTAAGAGCCTGTGGCTGGAAACAGCATCCATAAGGAGCCGGTGCTCGAACCCCTGGCTCGGCTTGCCTCTGCGATGCCTAGTCCAAGGTCTGTCTCTGCCTGAGCCCAGAAAATTCCTGAATAAGACCCAAAACTCTCAAGGGAAATGTCATGGGGCTATTTTATTACAATCCCTATTTTATTTATTTAATATATTTTCTAATTGATTTAATATATTGTTTCTTTACTTATTATTTTCTCTATTGTATTTAGTATTTTATCTATTACATTTACTATTATTTATTTATTTTTTTTCTCTATTTTAAAAAGAAGGCTTTTATTGTCATAATACTTATTTATTGTTTTTTCTTATTTCTTATTATTTATTATATCTTATTTATTATTTTTTCTATTTTATTTAATACATTATTTATTTTCTATTTTTCATTTATTTTATTATATTCTTTATTTTAAATAGAAGCCTTTTATTGTCATAATACATATTTATTTCTTATTTATATCTTATTTTCTCTATTTTATTTAGTATATTAGCTATTTTATTACATTCTCCATTTTATTTATTATAGTATCTATTGTACTACATTGTTTTTCATTTTATTTATTATATTTTCTATTATATTTTCTTTTATTTAATAAATTGTTTTCTGTATTTTAAAAACTAGCCTTTTATTGTCATGATACTTCTTTATTATTTATTTATTATTTTCTCTATTTTCTCTATTCTATTTAGCTTCTGTGTGTTTAATTTTCTATTAAATTTCGATTTAATAATTTAATTTAATTCTTTCATATAACATCAATGCAGCATAATATGATTGGGTCCCTTTTCACTCTTACAACTCCATATTTAAGGAGTTTTTCCTTGCCACTGCCGCCCTAGGCTTCATCGTTAGGGCTGTGGATCTAGATATTTATAATGTAAAAAGCTATTTTATTATATTTTTATTATATCCTCTATTTTATTATATTCTCCAATTTATTTATTATATTCTCTATATTTTTATCCTATTTAACTTCTGCATTTAATTTTCCGTTTAATTTCCATTTAATAATTTTACTGAATTCTCACCAATCTTACCAATGGTTTGTGCAGCAGCTGTAACAGCAGGGAGGCTAAACTTACTGGGTCACTCTCCCGACTGTTCATAGTACAACGGAAATACTTTATTATTCATAATAACTCTACTCACTAAAGAAGGGCTGTTTAGAAGTAACGCTGTAAGTTCATAATCAGGATGGGACTCCGTCCATCACAGCTGATGACCCAGAACAAGAGGAAAGGGAATGAAGCCATGAGATATGTAATAATACACCGATCTGTGAGGTGGAAGGACATGACTGATGAACTCTGGCAGAAATTAATGGATTCGTCCTACTATGAAAACTCTGAATGCACTTTTAAGAACAGCTGATGTACCGGAGAGTCCAAGAGCGCTGTATGAGCACGGCGGCGGCGTGGAAACCTGCTAACTCTATCGCAGCAGAGAGAGGAGCGAGGAGTCCCCTGTGAACTTTTGACTAATGAAGTGAGCTGAGGTGGACGGGCTTGTGGGGCTCCTGCTGGATTTGGGTGTTGAAAGAAGGCAGCGCTGAAACACGGAGCACCGGGCCGAAGCACGTAGAAGAGTTCACCTCGCGTTTGTAACCCTTAAACTCTTGGGACTTGGGACCACGCACTGAGACTTATTTACTTAGTGGGTTCAGATTCCACACCCACCGGTGCCATAACACAGCCATGGCATCTCTACAGTCACAGACTGGCACTAGAATGGGACGATGTAATGGTCAAGATGGTAAATGACCTTTAACAAGGGCCCTGACCCGACCCTGTATCACGACAGAGCCTGGCTTTTAAACTTGTCTGGATGTCCTTTGTGTCCATTTCTTCCAAAAAAGATCTGTTCTACTGATGGGTCTGAGCACAATCCCCGTTCCCACTGTATGATGGTCCATCCCAGATGCCTCCGAGCTCAGAGAAGCCGACGCCCCTTCTGGACATGGTTATAACAGAAGGCTTCTTTTTAGCACAGTAACATTTTAAGTGGTATCTGTGAATGTAACTCTGTATTGTAGAGCTTGATAAAGGTTTGATAAAGGAATCCCTTGCCCATGTGGTTCTATCAGCTATTGATGAATGGTGGTTCCTGATGCAGTGCCATCTGAGGGAGCGGAGATCACCCCTCTTCAGTTTAGGCTTGTTCCCCTTGCCCTTTACTCATTATTAACCCTAAACATACTAGCCCCGTCCCAATATATTATTTTTGCAATGTGTTTTGTGGGTTGTATTAAAAACAGTTTTGCGAAGGATTAAGTAAGCTGTTCGATAATTTTTTTTTAAAGTCTGGGCCAGATTATTTTTAGGGCATGAAAGCGATACTACACCGCGGGGGGCACACTTGCTTTTAATCAGGGCCATGTCGCATTCTCAACTCATGCGATGCGCCTGTGAGGGAATGAATATTGATCAGCAAATGAATAAAAGCATAACAGATCACACATGTTCCACGACCTCCTGGTAACGGCCCGGAGGATCTAAACAGATCATGGAATAGCAGAACTCGATTTTCCTTAAAAAAGTAGCTGATGCTTTAGCAGGACTTTAGCAAGGTCACGTTTTTAGCAGGGATTATCAGAGCTAAACCAGCGGTGATGCTTCATTTATCGAAAAAAAAAGCCGTGTCACAAGACGACGGGGCGGATGGAAGTGACTCACGTTTGATTGGAAGTGTGATGTTTGCTCATCCGGTATGAAGAGAAGTCACCGCCTTGTCTTTTTGCTGATATCACACAGTCCAACTGCGGCACGCTGAGATTCGTTCCTCCAAGTATGCCAAAAGTATGTGGACACCCAAAGATCAGAGCCAGCTTCAATGCTAATAAACAGACATCACATAACTGTATGCATGATTTTATGCACGATGGGTGAAACAGGAGAACCAACAAAAGAACTGGAGAAGAGCGTCTCTATACTTTTGGTCATCCACAGAGTTAAGGTCTCACAGGGAATGCAGGCCAAGTCCCATTTTCAGCACGTACACCCCATCTGATCTACCGACTGAAATGTTTCCAGGTACTTAGCGTGATGTTGCTATGGGTAGAGGAGGATCGAAGCTTATTTGCAATTCTAGTTCAGGAGAGTCAGCATTCTGGAACGATGCATCTGAAAACTAAACGCAGGCGTACGAAGCGTAAGCAGGTTCTAAAAGCAAACAAAAAATACAACAACTACTCGAAGACCAAAAAGCTAACCTGCTATGGATGTTCCTTCACAGTCACCTAACCTAAACCCCATTGAGCCCCAAGTCTTGTGCCCTATTATGCAGAATTCATCATTACTGATCCTACTCATGATCCTCACTCATCGTTACCCCTGAGGTCAGACTCTCGGACTGACGGTCACTTATGTACCATTAGACTCTTTAATGACCTTTTTATTGAAAAGGGGATGATATTATAATATATTAGTTCAATATATTATGTATTTGTACATGTTTGTGCTTTTCTGTAATTTTTTTTAAATGCCCAGTGATTAATTACCCCTCAAAGAAAAAAACAACTAACTGGGAAAAAACTGTATAAATATATTAAATAAATAAATAAATAAAAATGTAAATTGGTGCGTGCAAAAAGTCTGGGTGCCTTTCTCACTCAAAGTAATGATTACTCTTTACTCTATGTATATATATATACTGTATTATTTTATTATACTCATTAATTTATTTATTATATTCACTATTTTATTATATGGCCTTTTAAATTATATACTTTATTTTATTTATTATAGCTACTATTTATTATATTTTATTTTACTTATTATATCCAATATTTTATCTATAACATTCTACATTTTATATTATTTGTGTTATTAAATGTGTGTTATTTTATTATTCTTTATTTTATTATATATAATTTTATTTAGTTTATGATATTCTGTGTTTAATGTAATTTATTTATTTATTATATTCATTATTTTCTTAGACTCTACATTTTATTTACTATAATAAAATGTAATAAAAGATTTTTATTTACTATAATTTATTATATTCTTTTTTTTAATTATTCTCCAATCTATGATTTTTTTTTTCACAATTTTATAATTATTCCCTATTTATTATATTCACTATTTTATTATATTCTCCATTTTATTTATTATCTGTATATTAGTTGGATTCTCTATTTTATTATATTCATTTTTTTATTATATTCATTATTTTTAGTTTTTATATTCCCTATTTTATTCTATTATATTATTTTTATTATGTTCTTTTGTTTAATTAATCTATTTAACGTATTTACTATTATTAATGTATTAGTTAGGTAATTTAGTTCTTCCATATAACATGTAGGCTTGATCCTCCTAAGGTTTCTTCTTATAACATTTTGGGAGTTTTTCCTTGCCACTGCCTCCCTGGGTTTGAGGCTGTGGATCCAGATATTTACTTTCGAGTTACTTAGAGACAAAGCTCGGTTATATAAAGCTTTATGGAAATAAACCTTTGACTTTCTTTAGTGTTTTGGGACAGTCCTAATCAAACTGTTAAGAGTTAGGAGTATAATTTAGGACTGAAGGCTGCAGACATCTAGCAGCGAGCTTTAGGACGAGCTATACGGTGCAGCTTGTCTGATGGAATGACATGGATTTACAGGATAATGTCGGTCAGGGATTAACCGGCGTGTCTGATAAACAAACTCCGTTACAAATCCTAACAGCAGCATTAAACAGAGCAGGAGGTTTCCATCACGTCATGTGGTGTGTTAGGTTTGATGCTGAGACGTTACACCAGTTTGAGCAGGTTGGTTCCGCTTCCAGCCTCTTTTGGCGGATGGTTTCGGGTTGTACTATTCACCCCTGCTCACCCCGCTGCAGCGTTTCTGCTTTAAACCAGCCAGATTTGTTGGCCGATGTTTGCTGATCCTTTGTGACATGTTTAATAATTCTGCTTATATATCATACGCCGCTCTCTCCAGATCAGATCCACAGACCGAGGGGGTTGCGGAAGATGTTTCTTCTGCTTCTGCTGGATTTGTCCCAGCGCTTTGGATTGTGTTGTTGCAAAATGTGCCCACATTTCATCTTTATTATCTTCTGGAAAACATTTTTTTTATTATTTTTGTGGAAATTAAATGTAAAAATAGATGCAAATGTCAAACTTTCCACCCAAACGAAATCATTTTGGAACAGGACTGCAACTGGTCCCAAAAGAAGATCTTAGTATGAGAACTGGAACAGGTATCGGAATATCTTAGTATGAACACTGGAACTGGTACCAGAAGAACATCTTAGTATGAGGACTGGTACTGTTACCAGAACATCTTAGTATGAGGATCTTAATATGTCTTTGTATGAGATCTTCATTATGTTCTTGCTTTCTTCAGAGCTGGCTCCAGGTGGAACATGGTACAGTTTTCTGGAATGTACCTAAAAATAAATCCCAAGAAAATAAAATTCTGCAGCAGGACCAGGGTCCAAAGTTTTTAGACAATCCCAGAACCTAGAACCCAGAACAGAGCCTAAAAGTCATGCACCATCATCCCCTTGGTCTCCAGAGCTGACTGGAAGAAGGTATTGGTCAACAAACCTGGCAGATTTGGAGCAGATATTAAATTAAATTCCCCTCAATCCTCTGCCCTTGTGTGTCTGTGTAGAAGAATACTCCATAAAATCGGATTTGAGATGCCTTGTAACACTGAACGGGACGTTTATTGGACGGTTATGTTAATGATGCTGGAAAAAAAAATCATTCCTTTATCCCCCTAAGACAGCACATAGGTTGCCAGTTAGTTTAGAACGGGGATGTGGCTGTCAGTCATGGCAGCTCCTGCCTCCTCCCACCCCCTGTAAAGTATAAAAGCTTCCCAGGTTTGCCTTTTACACTCAGAGGATTGGTGGTGTCACATCTACCACATGAGGACTGGACACTAATTTTGGGGGACCCCTCTTTCTCGAGACCAATCAGAGCCAGGAGTGCAGTGCTTCATCCTGTCCAGGTAGGTACCCATTTGACGTGATCAATAGATTTCTTACGTTTCAGAGCTAAATTTGGTCTGGTTTTGGTTTTATATGAGGCTGAGCTGCTAGACCCCCAGCAAAGAGCTCCAGCAGAGCCTCCTCACACCAGCTGCCTGCTCCTAGAAGACATTTTACACAGAGAAGAGTTTGGGTTCATTTTTAAAAGTCAACCATAACTCAACGACCAACTCTTTCCACAGGTGGACGTCGCAATGAAGATGCCTCAGAATATTCTGATTTGTTTTGTGCTGGCTGCTTTTTTGCCGTGTGTTACGGGCGCGCCACTTCAGCCCGACTCCGACGGGGATAAGATGTACGTCTGAGTGTTTGTATCTCCCATTTGATTTCCTGAATTATCTTCTTAAATTGGGCGCTGATTCATTCTGCCCCTGTTCATGCCAGGTTGGGCGAGTGGCTACCTGATATTCAGAAGAGGGACCTGTGCATGCCTAAAAGGAGCCTCGAAGATTCGGCTGAACTCCAGGGCCAAGAGGAGAACACCACCACAGGGTCGGCGGTACCCCAGAACAGGTAGGTCATCCGTTTCTTACTCCTGCTTCAGCCTGCATCTTCTGAAACGCAGAAATGCAGAGTGTTAATCGCTAATTGCTTTCAAAAAGGCAATGAGGAGATACGCCAGATTTAATTTAGCGATTTCATTTCCTTCCGCAGCAGCCAGCCAACCAGGAGGGTGAAGAGGGGCTGCAACCTGCTCACCTGCTCGGTGCACGAGCTGGCCTACCGAATGCACCAGCTCAGCAGCATGGTGATCAGCGCCCCCCCGCACAAGCTCAGCCCCTGTGGCTACGGCCGCCGACGGAGGCGTTCTCTTCGCCAGCGACCCGCCGCCCCCGCCCACGGGGAGGGCCTTTGGAACTCGCCAAGATTCCAAACTGGAGATGCGGACACAGATCAGAAACTGCCTAAGCTCGACCTGCGGCCCGTCCTGGCCTTTTTCTCTTGTGTTGGCTCTGTTGCTGAAAACTACTGGACAACTTCAAATTGCTGAATTTTTACCGGGTCTGTCCAGGCACAAAAAGATGGGGAACGGTCGCTACTGACTCTGTCCGAGAAGAAGGCTGGAACATCTTACGTCTTTCTCCGTCCTTTATCACGGAGGCAGGACTAAAAGATAAGGATTCAAGTCGTCTCCTTCTCCTTGAGCTCTGGGACTTAACAAAGCTCTCTCCCTGTCTCTAATCAGAGCAGGATACCCCTCACTCTCGACCCTCCAGAGGAACAACGAGCCTGCCCAGGACTCCTGTGTGCTGCGCCCGTGTCTAAGAAGGATAAAGAATGGAAATCCTGAAAAGCAGCCCTCTGACTTTCAACCACAAAGGTCTGAGAAGGAACGCGGAAGTGGGCGTGACCTTGTGGCAGGGACTGGACCCTTTAAAATTCTGTTGTACATGCTTAAACTGAAGGTGGGATGTGTTTGATCGGTGGGAGAATGTGCAATATTTGTATGGGCTCCATATGACTACTAAGAAAGGTTACAGCTAAAACAAAAAAGTGTTACGTTAGGATCCGTATTTTTAAGTACTTCCACGATATGCTTGTAATCGTAGAGATCGAGATTGACTATTTTTATAAATGAAACGTTATCAACGCCGTGCATAGTAATTGTATTATTACTTTTACCATTCTGAAATGAAAGATGTAACCAGTACGTTTATAATGTGTGAATAATGAAAACCTGATTTAATAAGCCAATCTTAAAACACTTGCAAGAGAAAGAAAGAAGTGTTTTGTTTCCAGTATTTGCGTGGTTTAACTGTGTATTATTGTTGGGCGCAAATTCTTAGTATCTGATCCTTGCTTTTCTTGTTTTTCTTGTGTGATGTCTTCTCAAAGACCACACCTGGCAGGTGCGCACAGGTACCAAAACGCTCGAAGTGTTGAATGAACGTGAACGAGAATGTCGACAGAAAACACATAAACAAGAATGAAAATATGCCTTAAAGTCCAGTGACGATTGCAAGAGCAACATTCCATTAAAACATTCCATTACAACCCCTTCTAACTACAATACTGATACCTGTGTGTGTGTGTGTATACAAACCTACCTGTATCAGGTAAACAGCGGTGTCCAGACCACAGTGCCTATGGGAACAGGTTTCCATTCGTCCAAATCGTTTCCGTTCCTCGTGTTTCATTTGTGCAGTTCTGCTGCCATCTAGTGCAAGAGCTCAGTAACACCCAGGCTCTTTACATCTGCTGAAAATAAAGGTAAAGCAAGACGTTCAAATACAACGACAATCGATATTCCTGCATAAATCTGAGCTAAAACATCATCAGATCCTTACAAAAGTCCTAAAAGTAGATAAAGAAAACCCAGTTAAACACGTGAGATACAAATGCCATACTTGGTCATTTATTTATTGAGAAAAATTATCCAACATTACATATCATAAATAATATCATATCATACCATGTCATACATCATAGATATTTCGTCTTTTTTTTTCTAGTCAACTTCATTTTATTTGTTAATAAACATCCATTACTGCATTTCAGGACTGCAACACATTCCAAAAAAAGTAGGGACGGGGACAATTTACGGCTAATAATGATGTACAAAAATAAAATAATCGTCCAGATTCCTTGAATGGTTTAATGATAGTATTGCACTGTGGAGAGAGAAATGTAAAAATCCCTTCCAGTCTTTCTTTGAGGAACATTGTTGTTAAACATTTCAATAATATTCTTACACAGTTGTTGATAAACTGAAGATCCTTTGCCCATCTTTACTTTTCAAAGACTCAGCCTTGTGTAGATACTGCTTTTGTACCAAATCCAAATCTTTTTACCGCTTACCTCATTTTACCATATATTGTCCCTGTCCCAACTCTTTTTTTGGAATACGTTGCAGGCCTGACATGCAGGAATGGATGTTTATTAACAAATGAAATGAAGACGACCAGAAAAAAAAAGAAGTATCTAGGGTTCATACTGTCTGCAAATAAAATAAAAGTTATAGTAAATGTAAAAAACACTGCATTTTTTTTATTTGCATTTTTTATACTGTTCCAACATTTTCTGATTTTCTGTTTCTTACTTTACAAACATTGTGACTAATTATTTGATGTGTATAGACTAATAAGGTACAATTAATATCTTACTGTACATTAGCAATTCTGTTTTATTGTGTTATGTTTCTGTATATTTATTCACCACCCAGGAAAAAAAATGTACTGTGAAATTTGTCAGTTGAACCATGAAGTGGCCAAATTACCACCGAAATTCCAAGTACAACTGTGAAATAATTCATGATCAGTTCATAGTCCACCAATTTTACAGTTGTACTATGAAATTTCACAGCAAAACCATGAAGTGGCCAAATTACCATCAAAAATTCATAGTAGAACTGTGAACTTCATGGTCAAACTGTGAAAGTTCACATTAACTGTCAAGTAATACACAGTTTTAGTATGAAAATTCACAGTATATTTTTTCCTGCGCAGTCACTTCATTAGGTGCCTTTATTTACTTACATTATTTCTATTAAAGTGATAGGTAAGTGTATGTGTGTTAGGTGATTCATTGTTGCTGGGAAACACTATTCCATAAAGGGCAAGTGTACTGTACAACTGTAATTTGAATACCTACATTTATTGTACTTATTCAGTTGGCTGTTGATACTGATACAATAATTTACCGGGAACAAGCCGACTCAAGTTTAAAAACCTCACACACAGGCCTCCCATTAGGTTTAATACAGTTTTACTGTAAGTACCGTGCTGCAGTTGTGTTTTTTTATAAACAAATAAATTATAAGCTATGCTCAAAACAGAACAATATAGCCCTTATTACGTCACATTATTTTCAGTACAGATTTACTCATCAGTTGCTGTCATTTTATAAACAAGCATGTTACAGCCTGTAAACGGAAAACAAAACCACAAAAAGCATTAACGGGGACAATGCACAGTTTACCTATCGTAGCTAGTAGTAGCTATTTGAGAGACACTACCAGCCGGTTCGAATCCAGGGAGCAGAGGTAGAAAGGGTGGACAGCTTCAGATACCTCGGGGTGCATATCACACATGACCTGACATGGACACAACACATCACCTGCCTGGTGAAGAAGGGCCGACAGCGTCTCTACAATCTCAGACGCTTGAGGGACTTCAGACTATCTGACAAGAGGTACTGAAGACTTCTACACCTGTATCATTGAAAGCATCCTAATGGAAACGTCACGCCTGGTTCGGGAAACAGCACCGTGCCAGGATAGGCGGGCTCTCCAGAGGGTGGTGCGATCATGCCGAAAGCATCACACACACAGAGCTCCCGACCTGCAGACATCTACAACAAGCGGTGGCGTACCCGGGGGCCCCAGAACATAGTGAAGGACCCAAGCAAACAAATTATGGCTCTTCTCCTGCTGAGGGTCTGGGAAGCGCTACCGTGCCTCAAAACCAAGACAGAGAGGATGAGGAGGAGTTTCTTTCTGCAGCCATTAGGACTCGTATCAGACACTATCACCAAAAGTCACCGCAGCACCTCACAGCTACACTAAACACACTTACAAAATCAAACAGCAGTATTGTTAATTGTGCTATTCCTCTTCTATCTGTTAAATTCTCAGTTCATTCCCTTTTACTTTACTATTTTACTTTATTATTTATATATATATATCAATATATAGATATTATATATATATATATATATATATATATATATATATATATATTTTTTCCCCAGTAATAGGCACATTTCGGAGCGTTGCCAAAGAAGCCATTCCATGACAAGTTTACTGGTTATAACAATGTTGCGTGACAACATAAAGTCTAAAGTCTCTATAAAGTTCTAGTATGCTAACGATAATTCGACAAAGTCAAAAAAACGAACTAACTGCAGTTAAATGTCAGATCCACTAGAGGCGGTTGGTCGTGTTCGTATTATTTCTGTTCACTCAACTCTTGTTAGTGTTTTTTCTGTCATTATAAAGTAATACATGAGCCTGTGGGTATTTATCTCGATTCTCTCTCTTCAACGGTGATTCGTATTTAACTTAATAGTTACCAACATAATCTACATTCCCATGTCACGAGAAATTCTGCTCTCCTTCTGGATGGCTCGATTCTTTCTAGCCGAACATGATTAACCCAACTTATATAAAGAAAGGCGAGAAGAGAGAGAGAAAAACTCCAGCAATCACAGCCGGTAAACGGGATTTGTGGGAGAATAATAAATTGTGCTAACATTACTCATTAGCTTTAAAAACATTGTTGTGAACAACAGTATGGTTTCATTGCCAAGAAGGCACCATGGATCGATTTTTGCTTTGAGGCTGCTGATGGAGACAGTAGACAGATGGTCAGAAAGAGCTAAACTGCGTACTTGTGGATTGGAGGAAAGAAAGAAAGCTTATGAAGGGGGGTGCCCAAGGGAGGAACTGTGGTGGTGGTGGTGTATGAGGAAGTCTCGAATGGCTGAAAAGTACGTTAGATTAGTGCAGGACATGTATGAGAACAGCGTGACAGCAGTGAGATGTGCTGTAGGAGTGACAGATAGCTTCAAGGTAGAGGTGGGACTGCATCAAGGATCGGCCCTGAGTCCCTTCTTATTTGCTCTGGTGATGGACAGACTAACAGTTGAGGTCAGGCAGGAATCGCCGTGGACTATGATGTTTGCAGACGACATTGTAATCTGTTGTCAGAACAGGGAACAGGTAGAAAAGAACTTGGAGAGGTGGAGGTATAATCTGGAAAGGAGAGGAATGAAAGTCAACTGTAGTAAGACAGAATACATGTGTGTAAATGAAAGGGAGGCAGGTGGAACAGTCAGGCTACAGGGATCAGTGGTCACAAAGGTGCAGGAGTTCAGGTACCTGGGATCAACTGTCCAAGGAAATGGGGAGTGCGGAAAGGAGGGGAAGAAGAGAGTAAAGGCAGGATGGAGTGGGTGGAGAAGAGTGTCAGGAGTGCTGTGTGACAAAAGGGTCGCAGCATAAGTGAAAGGAAAGATTTATAAGAGAGTAGTGAGACCAGCCTTGTCGTATGGGTTAGAGACAGTGACACTGACAAAGACACAGAAAGCAGAGCTGGAGGTGGCAGAACTTAAGATGTTGAGGTTCTCTTTAGGAGTGTCTAGGGTGGACAGGATTAGGAATGAGATCATCAGAGGGACAGCACAGGTTGGAAAATTGGGAGACAAAGTTCGAGAGGGAAGACTGAGATGGTTTGGACATGTGCAGAGGAGGGATAGTGGATATATTGGTAGGAGGATGTTGGAGATGGAGCTGCCAGGTAAGAGACGGAGAGGAAGACCAAAGAGGAGTTATTTGGTTGTGGTAAATGAAGATATGCAGGGAGTTGGGGTGAGAGTAGAGGACTTGGAGAACAGGGTGAGGTGGAAACGTTTAACTCGCTGTGGCGACCCCTGATAAAGGGAGAAACCGAAAGAAGAAGAAGAAGAATCACATTACACATCGCCCGTTGGTTACATGGACATTTTCCTCAGCAAGCATGGCTTTATAAATATCCAAGGATTATTTTCAAGCCCTAATATCATACTGAATAACGTATTGTAAAAATTGAAGCAAACAACTTTCATCTTTATTTATAATCACACCAGTCACATCTCCATCCCACCTTAGTGCTTCATCCATGCATGATGAATACAGGCACTGCAGCTGAGCCAATAAGGACTCAGACACTGACACCTTGAATTATATACAGACTATTTATATAGGGACAATGCTTATTATATACACAGTACATAGGGGATTGTTCTTTGACCTCACGTCTGATGTTCAGTCAGAGCTTATTATTAGGGTTTTTACTCTTTTCCAGTTGTCCAATGTGTGTGTTCTTTAACCCATTTTAGCCATTTATCTTGTGTAAAAATGTCCTCTCATGTAACCATGGGTGTATGTTATATGGATATTTAGATATCTAGTTTCTCCAGGTTAGAGTATGGATTCTTCAGTAGATCAGAGAGAAGTTCCTTTCCTGAATCTCCTGGATGACTGTACTTCAGATTCAGTTCTCTCAGGTGTGATGATGGGTTTGATCTGACAGCTTTAGCCAGAGCAGCAAAACCTTCTTTTCTAAGCCTGCAATATTCCAACCTGCAAATAGAAAACAATAAAACTCCTCACACTCACAAATTAATACTGTACATACACACAACATCATCATGCAAAAGAAACATGAGTGCTCTCTCACACACTGTAACTTAGATTATATTCATATAATATAACATCAGAGATGGAGAGATCATGCTTCTGATTGTGCCATGGAAATATTATATCTAATGTTACTAAAATTAGAATAACAATCAACACATTAACAGCTCATACACGTATGAATGAGAGGTGGGGGGTGTCTGGAAAAAATCTCATCTCACCATCAATAAAACAGAGACACACAGAAGTAACTGCAAATGAAATAGAAATAACCAGAATGTCACCACAGTGTGTGTGTGATGATCTCACCTCAGTATCTCCAGCTTACAGTTCTGATTCTGCAGTGCAGCAGACAGAAGCTTCACTCCTGAATCCTGCAGCTTATTGTTACTCAGATCCAGATCCCTCAGTCTGGAGGAGTTTGAGCTGAGAGCTGAGGACAGAGCTGCACAACCTTCCTCTTTTAGATAACACAAACACAACCTGAGAGAGAAATTCTTGTACATTAACACACTTCCAGCTGAACATTTGATTAACAGATACAATTATAAATTCTTAAAATCCAATCCATTTTGTATTACAGAAAGATAAAGTGTTTTTACTAAAGAAAGGCTAAATTTTGCTGTAACTGATAAAATAGTGGCTGTCACTGTTGATAATGGTAACTTCATCCATCATTCTGTGTGTGTGTGTGTGTGTGTGTGTGTGTGTGTGTGTGTGTGTGTGAGATGATCTGACCTCAGTATCTCCAGCTTACAGTTCTGATTCTGCAGTGCAGTAGAGAGAAGCTTCACTCCTGAATCCTGCAGCTTATTGTAACTCAGATCCAGATCCTTCAGTCTGGAGGAGTTTGAGCTGAGAGCTGAGGACAGAGCTGCACACCCTTCCTCTGTTAGATTACAACCACACAACCTGAGGGAGAAATGATGATACATCAACACACAGCCATCTGAACATCTGATTAACAGATCAAATAAAACTTCTTTTAATCCAATTAAAAAACGGAGTATTTCTCTGATATAGGGAATTTGTGGGATTTCGTCAAATAAAGAAATCCACATTTTTCAAACAGCACACTGTACATAATTTTAACAAGGTGTGTGTGTGTGTGTGTGTGTGTGTGTGTGTGTGTGTGCGTGTGTGCGTGTGTGTGTGTGTGTGATTATCTGACCTCAGTATCTCCAGCTTACAGTTCTGATTCTGCAGTGCATTAGAGAGAAGCTTCACTCCTGAATCCTGCAGATCATTGTAACTCAGATCCAGATCCCTCAGTCTGGAGGAGTTTGAGCTGAGAGCTGAGGACAGAGCTGCACAACCTTCCTCTGTTAGATTACAACCACACAACCTGAGGGAGAAATGATGATACATCAACACACTGCCATCTGACCATACGATTAACAGAAAAAAATGATAAATGTTAATTCCAAACCCTGAGTAGTGATCTGATATAAGGAGTTAGTAGATGTATGGATTTGTCAAACAAACAAAACAAATTCACATTTAATTTACAGGACTGGTTTCAGGTCCTGCTCTAACACCTCACAGGGGAGTGAACACATGCTGCTAAAGTCTGAGATCCTTACACATTACAACCTCCAAGCTAATTTGAACTGCACTGCTAATGGAAAGGCTGTGATTTGAAGTTCTGTCTCTGCCAATCTGACACAGTTTAGCCTTAAAGCTGAGTCTTAGTCAGCTCAGTTATGAGTTACTTTGTAAAAGGACCTCTTTTAAATGACATAAATGATGTGTAAATATTCCAGTTCTACTCCTTTTAGAAGCTGAGGAAGCTCAAGCCCACTTCAGCCATGCCAAATAGAGAGACCAGTTAACACAAAATGTTACAGCTGCTCCAGCAGGGACACACAGTGGCTTTGTCCATGGACATATCTAGTAGCTACAGCCATATCTCACAACATCACACAGGATCTGGTAGCAGCCCTACTGGATTCCTGAGATCAGGTGAAAAGCTGAAAAGGGATTGAAATCTAAAGAGCATCCAGTCATTCTGCATCTGTCTATGTCAATAACAAGTTTCTAAAACAGAAATGCAGACATTAAACCATAGAAGCTCAGTAAACCATCTACACCATCTGAAGCAGTGATGTCATAGAGTAACATGGAATTCATCTGTAAAACTGATATTATTGTTGCAGAATATCTCATGATGAGCTTTATTTTTTTAATTGCAAAAGTATTTAATGTTACATGAAAACAAACCACACTTATTTGTGTACCACACTTGTGAATGAAAATACTTACACGGCTTTTCTGGATGCTTTAACCACTGGTAGCAACCTCATAAAACATTCCTCTGATTGTTGGTATTTCCTCAAGTCAAATTCATCCAGTTCCTGTTCTGAGTTCAGCAACACAAACACCAGAGCTGCCCACTGAGCAGGAGAAAGACTTGTTCCACTGAGCCAATCAGAAACACCTCTGTTCAGGTATTTCTGGACCTCCTGCTCTAGAGATTGATCATTCAGTTCATTCAGACAGTGGAACAGATTGATGGATTTCTCTACAGAGAGATTCTTTCTGAGCTTCTGCTTTATGTACATCAGTGTTTGCCTTTTGTTGTGAGAATGAATTCCTCTCTGGGGCAGCAGGTCTTGTAAGAGGGTCTGATTGGACTGCAGTGAGAGACCCAGGAGGAAGCGGAGGAAAAGGTCCAGGTGTCCATTCTCACTCTGTAAGGCCTTGTAAACTGCACCCTTGAGGAAGTCACACAGGATTTCTTTTTGGAAAACAACAAAAAATTTGCTGGTTTGTTCTTCCATTGGGTTTTTGTTGATGAAAGTAATAAATGCAAATAAAGCTGCCAGAAACTCCTGAACACTCAGATGTACAAAGCTGAAGACCTTCTCCAGGTGCAGTCCAAACTCCTCTCTGAAGATCTGGGTGCAGACTCCTGAGTACACTGATGCTTCCCTCACATCAATGCCACACTCTCTCAGGTCTTCCTCATAGAAGATCAGGTTTCCTTTCTCCAGCTGTCTGAAAGCCAGTTTTCCCAGTTTGAGTAGAATGTGTTTATCCTTCTTCTGGTTCTCTGCATATTTCTCTCTAATGATGTTTGTCTGGATGATCAGGAAGTGGGTGAACATCTGAGTCAGAGTTTTGGGGAGCTCTCCACCCCCTGCTTCACCCAGCGTCTTCTCTAGAACAGTGGCTGAAATCCAGCAGAAGACTGGAATATGGCACATGATGTAAAGGCTTCTTAATGACTTCATGTGGCTGATGATTCTGTTGCTCAGACTCTGATCACTGACCTTCTTCCTGAAATACTCCTCCTTTTGAGGATCACTAAACCCTCGAACCTCTGTCACTCGATCAATCCGTTTAAAGGGTATTAGATCAGCTGCTGCTGGCCGAGAGGTTATCCAGAGGAGGGCAGAGGGAAGCAGATTCCCTTTGATGAGGTTTATCAGCAGCACATCTACTGA